>JAMKCH010085009.1:0-75617 GCA_023653785.1 Ophioderma brevispina | reverse complement strand
CCATCTTGTTACTTTTTTCCTTAAACTATGTACGTGGGGGTGGGGCGCTATGTAGTGGTATACTTTAAACGTGTTAAAGTTCGATCCCGCCCGCTTGCCACCAGTGTTGCGTCCTTCTGGACCGCAATATTAACACGCATTTAAAACTTCACACACACAATCCAGTAATTACTTTTGTGCACATATTATTGGAGGATGTCTGTAAAATCCCCACACTGGTATTATTCAGTCCAGTTACATGGTAGCATGGTACATCATTTATGAAGTCCTATACAGAGATCTTGCCTCTAGTAAATCTTTGCCTCATATAGGCCTATGCTAATTATTTTGTTCAACTTTTACATGAGACTAGCTATTACATCAAGTTACATTGGAGGGGACCTTGGCAAGTGTTCAATTAGGGAGCCAAGTCAACTATCCAACCATTATAGCAGTGAGGACATGTTAGCAATTAACCACCACTCAATGTCCCCATTAGCCAGTCCAACTCATCCGATTTGAGGGCTAGCTCCAAAACAATTTATGAGAATCTATGTTAATTATCTCACAGGTGTATGGGCACATTATTACTAGAGTGGTGAATGAAGGTTGCCTTCATCTAATTAGTGTTTCAAAGCACTTAGGGTAGCTGAGGTAAACATTGAGTGGTTCCTTATTCATAACGGTGTTACGAGGTTTCTGTGTGAACTATATGAGTTGTAATCATTACCTTATAAGTATGAGGCTCTATTGAGTTTGGTGGGGTCCCAACAATAACTGCTGAATACTTTCATTCGGTGGCTGTTTGCGATTATTAAAGAACCGATCTGCGATTATACTGGCTCGTGCAGTAGTGCTCACTCAATTTCTTGGTAATTTCCTCATATGTCGAACTACTTGGCTTAGGGTTGACATCTTTAACTTTCTTTACTGCGTAAATGAATTTCAATTCCTTTTCTAATTAATGCTTCCCAGTTTCTGGGATTCTCAAAATGGGCCCCTACGCTCATTTACTTGCGTACGAAATTTTTTACTAGGCGTGGGTTCAAAAATTTTGAAGACTTGCATTAAGCCGAACTTTGTGGTGACGGGCTTTTCCGTAAACTTACAACTTAACCTCGGATACCGTGGCCGACCATTGATTTTTTCACGGGTTGTGCGTGTTTTCTGACACACGCAACTTACAGTTACATTAGGAATCGCTGTTTTCCAAATATAAAAAGAGGTTAAATCTCAGCCTCGTCGCCATTGTGGTTGTATTTGCAGGGCAGTGAGACGATGATAGACACACGTTCACCAGAGTTACTGTATTATGGGTGTATATTTCTCAGGCATGTTTGTGATTTACTTTATACTTTTTTGCAGGACCCCCAGTCCTTTAAATCGCGTGTACTGAAATTGTATCTGTATACAGTTGCAGATGACGTTGTTTTCTGGTCCAAGACTAAAGGGAACCATATTGGCTTACACTCGGAGATGCTACCATCACCAAAGGACTTCCTTCTTACGGTATAAGTAATATACTTTCCTCTATTTCATTTAAAGTAAGGCCAAAATACGTCCCTGTCTCAGTAGACATGCGCACATTCAGTTACATTTCACCGTTTTTACGTAAGCGGCATTTTCATGTTTTGTGGTGGTGTTTTAGGCCTCAGAAAAAAAAACTCAAGCACTGTCGACTCAGACTCGGACTCGACACTGATGGACTCGGCTTCGTTCGGCCTCACTAGTCCGGACTCGCTCCACACTTGCTATCTACCTGGGATCAAAGGAAAATTGTTTCTTTTGATTCACATATTATATAATAAAATCAATTAATAATAATAAAACCGTCTCTTAGAGTCGCCTTGCGTATCACCCTCCAAAGCGCTTAACAATATTAAAAACAGCTAAATTACAAAGCAGATAATTATAGTACCCTGGCAAAAACACAACCCTGCGATCATATAATAAATCACTTAAAGTTAAACTTAAGCCATGTACAAGTCACGTTTTTAAAAAAACCTGCAAGAACCATATCAATTTACAATGCAGGAATATAATTTAAAAAAACCCAACAAAATTGATAAAAACCGATCAAGTCGCTCAGTCAGATGTGTTCACAAGGGTGTGATAAAAAGGAAATGGAAAACACAAGCGAGAAAGGGAGAACGGACGCCGTGACGATAAAAGCACACTAGAGAACCCACACCCAGAATGACATTAATGAGTGAACGACAACGATCACCAAAATAATATCATTTCAAATCCACATCACATGCACGAAAAAAAAGCTAAAAGAACCATAGGTTTGATTCAACAGAGTCAGTTTGTAAGCCTTCGCAGAATAAACATTTTCCCTATAATAAAAATTTTTATAATTACCATTCTATTGTTATGGCAATTGTAAAGGTGGCACATTTTCCATGAAAGTGAATAAAATGCCATCTCAATTTCTTTTCTGAATCTCAGTGATCAGGATACGCTATGCTCATTGACTCATCATAATCGGCATATTGACAATTACATCCACCCTGTTATTCAATCGGACAAGGAGCTTCAGATTCCCCTTTGTTTTAGTTGGAACTGCAGCCAGAGCCTTTGTTACTGCCGCGCCCATGCCGTTGAATAGATGTCAGGTGTTTTAGACTGGTGTTATCCCCGCCCAGTTTTTTGGTAGCAATGTTTCACATAGAAGTCTCAATACTAAATGAGCATTGCCTTTGATTCCGTCATGCACTTTATGATGTTGTGCAGTAAGCGCAGACGGAATCAATGGCAACTCTTGGTATATACTTGGGACTTGCTTATTGACACGTCTTCCAGTTTCGGCTTGAGCTGGCCCTCGTTCGCGAAAAAATAAACTTTGAGTTCACTGTGAGTTTCAATAATTTTGACTGTATATTAATCATGTTATTGAAAGCAACTAAGTGAACAAAATCCGGTGGATATGTTGCTTGGTAAGCCTTTACCCTACTTTTTGTACAGAACCAAGATCCATAACTTATTGCGATACCTCATTTCTATTCAATTTTAAAACCACATTCGGAATTTAGAAAAATCAAAGGGGGTGTAGCGACCTATGCTGCAACACGGTATATTCAAAAGACATGGGGTTACGCGATGTGTTTCTGCACAAAAACGTTAGGTCACAGTCTGCCAAACCCAAACAACTTTCTTCATGGGATTTTTTGTTTCACCTGTGTCCTTTTTCGGAGGAAAAATGATGAAAAATACATATGTCAAAGTTTATTGGCACATTCTTATTCAGTGGGCGTGGTTATCCTTGGTAGCAAGAAATTTGATTGGTTAGGTCAAAGCTTCCGCCCATCAGTGCATTACTGGGGTAATAGAGGGGATAGTGCGTGATCAATTAACGCGGTGAGTCGAATTTATGACACGCGCAAGCGCGCGTGTTATACTGCGTGTGTATTTCGCGTGGTACGCAAATGCAATTTACGCAGCGTGACGTCATCGCTCCGATGACTTTGGTTCCTTGGATCACGAACATTGTTTTTTAAAGAGGGGTGCAATTATTTAAATGAATTAAACGAATGATGGTGTACGAGTATTTTTGACAAATAAATTATGTCGATAAAAAGCCAAAAACATACACAATTCTAAATTAAGAATGAGAATAAAAGATGAGATTTTTTGTTTGGCCATCTTACGATGGAGGTCATAATGGATGGGCATCGCAATTTTTATCGTGGTGGATACGGCTGCGCCGGCATCACACTCCAAAAATATTGGTAATGGCCATCCATTATGACACCATATAAGATGGCCAAAAAAAAAAAATTCATCTTTTATTCTCTAATTCTAATGCGTGAGCGTGGTTGGTATGTAACACGCAAATTGATGGATTTTTGCTTATCCAATGAGACGATCGTGGATAGCCGTAGTGGATAGTGCGTATACTGCGTCTGCTTGGCAAGTACGCGCGGCGCGGCAACTTCAATATCAAGCTGCCCAGGAAACAAATTTAAATGGATTTGTTTTCTTTGCAGCCTGTATGGTAAAATGGCATGTCAATCGTCTTTAAGTAAACACATTAATCATTATGTGGTTTCTGACAGCCCCTCGTATTTTTAAGTAGGACATAATATTGTAAACAAATCCATTTAAATTTGTTTCCTGGGCAGCTTGATATTGAAGTTGCCGCGCCGCGCGTACTTGCCAAGCAGACGCAGTATACGCACTATCCACTACGGCTATCCACGATCGTCTCATTGGATAAGCAAAAATCCATCAATTTGCGTGTTACATACCAACCACGCTCACGCATTAGAATTAGAGAATAAAAGATGAATTTTTTTTTTTTGGCCATCTTATATGGTGTCATAATGGATGGCCATTACCAATATTTTTGGAGTGTGATGCCGGCGCAGCCGTATCCACCACGATAAAAATTGCGATGCCCATCCATTATGACCTCCATCGTAAGATGGCCAAACAAAAAATCTCATCTTTTATTCTCATTCTTAATTTAGAATTGTGTATGTTTTTGGCTTTTTATCGACATAATTTATTTGTCAAAAATACTCGTACACCATCATTCGTTTAATTCATTTAAATAATTGCACCCCTCTTTAAAAAACAATGTTCGTGATCCAAGGAACCAAAGTCATCGGAGCGATGACGTCACGCTGCGTAAATTGCATTTGCGTACCACGCGAAATACACACGCAGTATAACACGCGCGCTTGCGCGTGTCATAAATTCGACTCACCGCGTTAATTGATCACGCACTATCCCCTCTATTACCCCAGTAATGCACTGATGGGCGGAAGCTTTGACCTAACCAATCAAATTTCTTGCTACCAAGGATAACCACGCCCACTGAATAAGAATGTGCCAATAAACTTTGACATATGTATTTTTCATCATTTTTCCTCCGAAAAAGGACACAGGTGAAACAAAAAATCCCATGAAGAAAGTTGTTTGGGTTTGGCAGACTGTGACCTAACGTTTTTGTGCAGAAACACATCGCGTAACCCCATGTCTTTTGAATATACCGTGTTGCAGCATAGGTCGCTACACCCCCTTTTGTATTTTTCTAAATTCCTATGGTAAATTGAATATAAATGAGGTTCGCAATAAGTTATGGATCTTGGTTCTAGTACAAAAATTTAGGTCACCGCTTACCAAGCAACATAAGCCCCTTGAGTTTTTGTTCACATTAGTTTCTTTTTTCATCAAAAAATGATTAAATTATCAAGTCAAAAGTTATGCACTCACAGTAGAACCTCAAGTTTATTTTTTCTCGAACGAGGCCAGCTCAATCCAACTGGGATAGACGTTTTCATATAGAAGTCCCAAGTAGACAAAAGAGTTGCCATTGATTCCGTCACGCGCACTTCACACATCATACATGCATGACGGAAGCAAAGGCAATGCTTCATTTGTATTTGAGACTTCTATGCTAAAAACCATCTACCCAAAACCTGGGCGGGGATCACCCAGTCCTAAATCGAGGATGTGGGCGGAGACAGAGGTTCGGACTAAAGTCCGCTAATCTGTATGATGCTAAAGAAAGAACACAGAGCGCGGGCTAAAAGTATAAGGAAGAAAGTGATGTCTGGAAGGAAGGTAAAGGTGGTGTCGTCGGGAACAATGAAATAGGTGAAATATCAAGATTGTGACCCAAGACGAATGGGCCGCCAAATACCACATTTTTTGAAATATCACCAACAGTTTTTTTTTTTTGCCGTCTATTTAAGCCTGGCAAATGTAATCATTTTGTGGATGCCGTTAAACAGGCTAACAGGGCACAAGCCATGCTATGAGTTATAATTTTATTCACAATTTTCAGATGGGGCGACCAATAACATGGCTGCCAAAGCACACGGTTTTAATTTTAACCGATTTCTTTTTCGGAAACAAATAATAGTTAAGTTTGGCAAATGTGCCATACGTATAGATTATTTTTTTTCTTTAATGGCTGTTTAAATATCAAGATATCTAGACAAAAATAATAGTGGCCGCCAAAATAGCCAACTTTGTGAAATATTACTGTTAAGTTGTTTTCGTCAGTATATGCAGTTCTTGATGGTCTGGTCATGTAAATGTTGCCGTTATGCGTTGCTCACATCTCATGAGAAGTCTTTTCTGACCAGGCTTCCTTTTCATTTGGTAGGAGTCCTTTTTATACGAAGCTTTTCTTTTTGGTGTGAGTCATCTTTATTGAAAAGTCTACGCTACCAGGCTTTTTTTTTTTGGTATGAGTCTTTAATTATAAGCCTCTACTAACTACGGTGGTTTTTTGTAAGTCCTTAAATTAGAATCACTCCCTGGCCAGGTGTATTTTGATGTGTGTTCCTTTGTGTTCTTAGTCATCTGAAGTGTTTCTTGACCAGGTTCTTCCTTTGGTATTGTCCTTTAATGGGGAAGCCCTCCCTCCATTGTTTTATAAACTAAAAGCATCTGTGAAAAGCATCTAGTCACCAAGTACAATGCGACACTGTTCATATGAATTCTGATAACCGATCTTTGTTTTCACACTCCAAAGGACTTCAAACCATCATTGTTACCAAATTTTTTTCGATCTAATTGTCAGAAATTCATCTATTGCCAACAATGTTAGTGGATTTTTCTAGATACCCCATAACCTTTGGTCATATTTATAGTAACGTAATTTGACCTGTTTGTTTGGCCATATCAAAACAAACCCAATTCCAGTCAAAATTACAGTAATTTATTAAAAAAATGATAATTTCTCTTTCACCTTTGTGGTCCAATTACTTTACCTTTGTCATTGAGATTATGATATGTTTGGCTTATTCCCTTAAAATCCTTCCATGTCCATTTTTTTGCCCCCGTTTCAAATCACGAGCGGAAACCCTGCCTTGTGTTACGGGGAAAGTGCCTCCTAGATCTTACCAACACAAAATACCGCTACCTCCTTTTTTGGCGGTGACAAGAAGTACAATCCCATGCAAGCGTTTTATATAATTTGAAGGCAATATGCATGTCATGGTGGATATATCAGTTAGATTACACCCAGGGGTACTCCCACTTGTGGAGGTGACGCGTAATAGACCCCCATTTTCAGCATTTTTTGTCACACACATCCTCATATTTTTTAAACTTTCACTTAAGACCCCCATTTTTTTTTTTGTAAATTTTTCCTCCACTGTCAACCAAAGACCCCTTATAGTAGCAGGAATGTGCCCAAAATGACATTCCAGAGGAGATGCGGACAGTTGAAGGATAAATGATGATCCCTGATGGCTGACAATGTTAGATCTTGGGGTCTCAACTGCGATGTCATGAGATCGTAGACAAACCGCCAGAGATGATGGTCTATATACTCAAGAGTTTTAGGCTCAGCTGGTAAAGTAATTTTCAGAACCGATAGAACCTGCGTGGAAGAGATTAGTTTTCTCAACTGCTCTTCGGTGTTTTTCACAGTGGGTAAATACATTGAGCTTGATACTCCTCCCTGCATCCAATTTTATGCCTATTGATTCTATTCCGGTATCGTTGAATTGTTGCAAAATGCGAAGAGTGGACGTAGTTTACTGGGCATTTGGAGCTTTTTAATCGTCCTAAAAATTTCAAGGGTGGGGAATGTACCCAAGCGGATCTATAAGATAAAGAAATATTAAATAAGATATGTGTGGGTGTATGTCTTATCTATCTGGCGGCCGCACCAAGATGCGTTCACCATATAGCGCCAAATTTCCCAGTCCATCATTAAGTTGGGATGTCAGACGGATCCTGCGGGATTCTCAAGCAATCACATCAATGTATTGAACGGGCGCGACCCTGTTTGGCAATGGTAACTTCCAACTTGCGACTAATTGATCAAATCGCCACGATGAAGTGACGCGTCCAAACGTCTCGGCATTGGGCAACATAATATGAATTGGAAGGATAATCTCCATATATCTGTCTTTGGTCATGTGAGCACGTGCCATGATATTTTTTGGTACTCGCATAAGAAGCTGGTGTAGGTGCCATCCAGTATATCCTTTAGCTCTTTCTCAATGGTCCAGGTCTCAGAGCCATATAACAGGGATACTCTCAACACAGGCTCTAAAGAACTTCAGCTTGTTTAAAAAAAAATTGGTTAATCTGTGTTGTAAGGTTTATTGCAGCATTCCAAGCTTGTCATTTGTGTGACAGCAAGTCTTTTTCTTGCATCGGGAAACATAGTCCTCATTTACTTGAATTCCATTGAATTCTTTGAGTTGGGTACCGTCTGTATGTGCCGGTTTGATTATCTTTCTCATTGACAGTCATATTCCGTCTTTTTTACATTTAGATGTATGCTTTAGATGCCATTCTCAAGGTGAATTGTAAATCTTGTACCACATATCAGATCGGCTGTAGAGCTAGATCATCCTGCGTATTCAAGGGCTGTGAATGCTGACTTTGATTTTTTTCTTTTTATTTCTTCACGCACTCGTCCAACTAGATAGTCAAAGATAACGACAACTATGCAAAAGTTAAATACTATCTATTCATGATCATCAGGACTATGATGCTCCTGGCCTTCCAGTTCTATTTGTCCTCATATTTATTCTAGCCTCTGTCAGTGTGGTTAATTGCTGACAGTGGCTGTCGCATCTAAGATCAAGACGTTACTGCACAGCTGTTTGTACCCCTATCAAACTTCCTCTTTTATTTTAGAACAAATTTGAGCCTGGCGACACCCTTTTTGACAACTGATATAAGTATGTGACAAATGCAAACGCTATCATTATGTTGCAAAATCGGCAAAAATCCCTTGGCGGGAATCTTCATAAGGCCTCAGAGGTATAATTTGTATGTTATGCCGCCCTCTATATGCCCATAATTCTTCAAGAAAGACGTTGGCAAACTCGATTTTTTAGGAAAAATTTGCCTGCAATGGAATTTCATAAAATTTACACAGGATGTAGAATAGTTGAATAAATAATTCAAATCATTTGCCAAAACTGTGTCGCCGTTGATTTTTTTTATTTATTCTGTTTTAATCATCATAAATGAGACCTTCAAACGCTGTACTGATGTCGCTGACTATACATACATAATACATAAGATCCTCGCAGCTTAGATTAGGTGTATCCCCATATATTCTAAGTATGGAGGCAAATGGGTTGGCATCCTCTTCTATCTCTTGGTCACATATATACAAGTTTTAATATCTACTTATAATTATTCTCTCCTATATTTTTGAAATGTCTATATGTATATCATATTGTTTTTTCACATTAGAATTTAGGCTATTGGCTTTTGTAATCTGTTCCCATTTTCATAATGGTATAATCGCTTTTGGGAAGCGCCTAGAGGCCTCTGCCTTAGGCGCTATATCAAGATTGTTGATATTATCTTGCCAATCTGACTGCCAAATCTAATGACGCTCTCCGTAGTTGAGCACCTTTAACGTGGTCCCCTGTGTTTAAACATATTTTAACATTGGCCCCCCTTGTGTTGTTACATTAATGAGTAAGATGCCATCTTTAATAAAACACTGGAATGTAAAATAACAAGAAAAATATTAAATTGAAACCTCCAGTTACTAGAAAACTACTTTTGAATAGATCTGGCTAACAAACAATATGTGTAGGACAATAGAACATTAAAAAGAGTTGATAATTTTCATTGACAAAATGGGTACTTTGGCGGCCATTTGTTTTCCGCTAAAATCTCAAAACGCTCAATGCTGATAGCTGTCAGCAATTGAGTCTTCAACTAGATGGTCTACGCATTAGACTCTGTTGAGAAAAAAACTATAGTAACCTTTCTAGTTAGAGCAAAAATCAGGAAATGCGTCCGGACTATTGCATAGGCCTATATAAGGCCCCCCAAGTTGTACTAGAGGAAAGATGGACTCTGTATCTGGACTTCATAAATTGATGCTACCTGCTTCCAGGTATTGGACTGAATAACTACAGGTGTGTGGGATTTTACATGACATCATACAAAATAAATATGTGCACAAAAGTAATTACTGGATTGTGTGTGTGAAGTTTTAAATGCGTGTTAATATTGCTTCCCGAAGGACGCAACACTGGGCACGCGGCGGGATTGAACTTTAACACGTTTTAAACAGTATTACACTACCATTGGAAACGTACATAGTTTAAGGAAAAAAGTAACAAGATGGCTACCAGGCGGAAAAGTAGGCGTTCCAAAGCAGTGGAAATTGACTTGACGAATCAGATGAAATTAGAAATGGCAGAAAAGGAAATCAAACAACTCAGAGATGAAATTAAGAAAATGAGACGGCAGGAGAGCAGGGAACAAGATAACAGAAGTTTAACAGAACCATCTAGCACTCCTAACTCAGAAGTGTAAAAGAATTCGGACATTTCTGTTCAGCGACAGACATCTGTCTCCAGTCGTACCTCTGCAATGAAATAGAATTGGCACAGTCAAGTTCCAATGATACCGACCCATCACCGGAGCTTACCAAACAGCCAGGTGTTCACAAATAAGTAATAGTCCTCTGTTGAGAAATCCTCAAGCTGCTAGCAGCCAGAAACTCATAGCTGCAACCATACAGCCTACAATGGATCTACCCAAACAATCCGCAGTAATCGGCAGGTTTAAGGTCCCACTACCTAGACCGTAGAATTGATGGACGAGAACATGGAAAGTGTTAATAAAAGCCCTTCAATGTCTCGCAAATGCTGTAAATGGACTGAGGAAGAAGAAAAGAGGTTACGTTGCTGAAAGCCTCAGGGATGCTGCAGCGAGTTTGATGTTCTCATGCTACCACAGGAAATTCTGATTCAGCTGATCTCTTAGAGAAGGCGCTAGGAGACCGCTTCGGTGAACGGACGTCACCAAATACAACCTTGCGGCGCTGAACAGAAAAGTTAGGACCAAAGTGGTCAATGTCTGAATACTCATCAGATACCAGAGACGGTGTTGGAAAGGTTATACAAAGTGATGCAGTAACCAGAGAAACATGGCCTCCGACATTTTATTAAGGGACTCAAGATCATCAGAGAACATAGCAGTTGGGATGAGGAATCCAACCATATTGATGAAGCACGGGAGGCTGTGGAGACCTACTGGCATGAGAGGGCTGAGGTGGCAAAATCAAGTCCGCGTACGAGCCGTATAAACCGCACAGAAGCAAGTAGCAACTTAGATACAAAACAAATCTGAGGAAGTGAGTCCAAATCGTATGTCACAGAATCGCAATTCAAGGAGCTTCTTGCATCACTCTACACGCGATTTCGTGGTTTAAACAAGGCCTGTAAAAGAACAGGGGTCAGTTCTCAAAACAGAAAATGGAACCCCACAGCAGAGCCAAACCAGAAGAGACCAACTTAGATGCTACAGTTGGGACGAGGAAGGGCATATAGCGGAAATTGCCCAAAGAGAGGAAAATAGGCAAGCTAATCACAAGAATACAGCACCGAAGTCGGAAAACTAGCAAGGACCGCACCGTCCGGCCTGGTAACGGTCCCTAAGAAAGGGAGACAAAGGTGATACCTCTGCGAAGAGCGAATTATGCAGGGATATCTGCATTTTTGTGTGTCAAAATAAGTCAGCTAGATACCGAATTGCTGGGACACTGTTGCAGTTACCGTAATTTCTGTAAAAATTGTTTGAAGCAATTCCTGTGAACAGCGCCCTCAGTCTAATGGTTCACTGTGGCAGTACCAAATTAGAAGCCGCCAAATACCACCTTTTTGTGAAATATCACCTCAAGGTTTTTTTTTGCCGTAGTATTAGCCTGGCAAAGTAATCATGTTGTGGGATTGCCGCTCTAACAGGCTTAACAGGAAAGCCATGGCTATGAGTTATATTTTAATTCACCAGATATTCAAGATGGCGACCAATACCTGGCTCCAAAGCTTCACGTTGTAAATTTAACAACCGATTTCTTTTCTGAACAAATAATTAGTTCAGTTTGTGGCAATGTGTCCATACGTATAGCTTATTTTTTTCTTTCAATGGGCGTTAAATATCAAGAATCTAGAAAAAATAATAAGTGGGCCGCCAAAATAAGCAACTTTTGTGAAATATTACTGGTTAATTTTTTTCCTCAGTATATGCAGTTCCTGTGGTTCTGGTCATGTAATTGTTGACGTATCATGCAGTGCTCACATCTCATGATAAGTCTTTTCTGACCAGGCCATTCCATGTTCCTTTGGTAGGAGTCCTTTTTTATAAAAGCTTTTCTTTTTGGTGTGAGTCACTTATGAAAAGTCTACGCTACCAGGCTTTTTTTTTTTTTGGGATGAGTCTTTTAATTATAAAGCCTCTCCTACCTACTACGGTCCTTTTTTGGTGTGATCCTATAATTAGAATCACTCCCTGGCCCCCCAGGTTGTATTTTGATGTGTGTTCTTTGTGGTTTTCATCTGAAGTGTTTTGCTTGACCAGGTTTCTTTTTTTTTGGTATGATCCTTTAATGAGGAGCCCTCCCTCCATTTGTTTTACACGAAAATCACTCTGTGAACATCATCTAGTCACCAATTACAATGCGACACTGTTCATATGAATTGTAATGATAACCGATCTGTTGTTCACCGTAAAATACTTCAAACCATCATTGTAAAACAATTTTTCGATCTAATTGTCCGCGAAATTAATCTATTGTCCAAACAATGTGTTAGTGGAATTTCTAGATACCCCCTAACCTTTTGGTTATATTTATAGTAACGTAATTTGACCTGTTTTGTTGGCCTATCAAACAACCCAATTCCAGTCAAAATTACAGTATTTATTAAAAATGGATAATTTCTTTTTCTTTCCATGTGTGGGTCAAGAGCTTTACCTTGGTCATTGAGATTATGATATGTTTGGCTTATATCCCTTATATCCGTAATGTCATTTTTATGCCCCTTTTCAAAAAATCACGGGGCGGACTCCCGTGCCTTGTTTTTACGGGGAAATTGCTCCTAGATCTTAACCCACAAATAAAATACCGCTACCCTCCCTTTTTTGCGGTGACACTAAGACCTCCCATGCAATCGTTTTTATTATATTTGAGGCAATATGCTGTCATGTGGATAATATCAGTTAGTTAGCACCCAGGGGTCACTCCCACTTTGGAGGTAGCGCGTTAGACCCCCATCTTCAGCAATTTTTGTCACACACAGCCCCATATTTTTTAAACTTTCACTAAGAGACCCCATATTTTTTTGTTTGTAAATTTTTTCCACTGTCCACCCAATACCCTATAGTAGTAGGAATGTGCCCAAGAAGAACATTCCAGATGAGATGCGGACAGGTTTGAAGGAATAAATGATCCCTGATGGCTTCAATGTTAGATCTTGGGGTCTCAACTGCTAGGTCATGAGGATCGTAGACAAACCGCCAGAGATTAGGGTCATAATACTCAGAGTTTTTAGGCATCAGCTTACGAACTGAGGGGTGGGGAAAAGTAACAAAAAAAAAATAAAAAAATAGACTAAAAATAAACAACCAAAAAAAAAAAAAAAACAAAAAAAAAAAATCAAAAATACAAAGTGACTTAAGTAGTTAACCCGCCACTCACAAACCGCCCCCCACAACCCACCAAACCACCCCCTCCCCCCCCCCCCCCCCCGCCAACCCCCCTAACCCCCCCCTCCCCCCCCCCCCCCCCACTCGCCCCGCCCAAAACTTATTTCCTTAATCCCCTCCCTTAATTAACCCATTCTTTTCAGCTATTCCTTTTTCCTCAACCTTCTCTTCTTTTTTTCATTTTTTCCATACATTTATCTTTAACTCCTCCTCTGGCAATCCATTTTATGCCTAGTTCTATTCCTGATATCTTTTGATATTTTTGAAAATTCGAAGATTGTGTGACTTTTTGATGTCATTTTGATGCTTTGTAATTCTTCCTAAAATTTCATGTTGGGGAATGTACACAAGCTGACTAAATGATAAGATATTAAATAAGATATGTGGGGGTGTATGTCTTATCTATCTGGCCGCAGCCCAGATGCTGTTCACCATGTACGCCAAATTTCCCAGTCCATCATTAAGTTGGGGATTCAGACGGATCATGACTGCTGGATGTCTCAATCAATCACATTCATGTAGTTGAACGGGCGACGACCCCTGTTTGGGCCTGGTAAACTTCCAACTTGCGACTATGATAATCGCAGATGATAGTGACGTCAAATCGCTCTCGGCATTGGGCAACAGTTGGAAGGATATCTCCATAGATCTGTGCTTTGGTCTGTGATCACGCCATGATATGCTTGTACTCGCATAAGAAGCTGGTGGTATGTGCCATCCAGTATATCCTATAGCCTTTCCCTCATGGTCCCAGGTTCTCAGATCCATATAACGGATAGCTCCTCAACACAGGCTTCTAAGAACTTCAGCTTGGTTAATTGGTTATATGGTTGGTGTATTTATTGCAGGCATTTCGCTTGTTCATTTGTTGACAGCCAACAAGTCTTTTTCTTGCATTCGGAAACATAGGTCTCAGTTACTTGAGTCCCTGATCTCTTTGAGTTGGGTACGCGTCTGTAGTGAAGATAGGTTGATTATCTTCCTCATTGACGGTACATATTCCGTCTTTTTTTTTCATTTATGATGTATGCATTTAGATCAGCATTCTCAAGTGATGTAGTAAATCTTTTAACCACAGATCAGATCGGCTGTTAGAGCTAGATCATCTGCGTATTCAAGGGCTGTGATATGCGACTTTGATTTTTTTCTTTTTATTTCTCAACGACTCGTCACAACTAGAGAGTCAACGATACGACCACTATGCAAAAGTTAAAGACTGTCTAGTCATGATCATCAGGACTATGATGCTCCTGCCTTCAGTGGTTTTGTGTTCTATTTGTCCTCATATTTTAGTCTAAGCCTCTGTCAGTGTGGTTAATGCTGACATGGCCTGTCGCATCAGATCAAGACTTTACTGCACAGCTGTTTTGAACCCCATGCAAACTGTCTCTTTTTATTTTTTAGACACAAATGTTGAGTGGCAGTGGCGACACCCTATTGCCAACCGATAAGTAGGGACAATTCAGAAGACTTCATTTGTGCAACAATCAGAAAGCAATCCTATATTGCGGAATCTTGCCATATAGTCCATGACGTGAGGGTTAGTAGGGCTATCTGCATTTATCAGGAAGAGGGGGAGCGCCCATCGATAATGCCAAACATCTTTCCCAAAACGCATTAATAACTGGAAAAGACGTGTCAAAACTCGATGTTACTGCATCAAAACATTTGCCCGCAAAGGCTCAATTGCAGAAAATTTACACAGATGTATAGTTGACTACACATAAATATCAAATAAAAGATAGCATTGCCAAAACTAGTTTCTACCGTGTATTTTTTTATTATTCTGGTTTTATCAATAATCAATGAGACCTTCAAACCGCTGTGACTGATTCCCTGACTATACATACATAATACATACAGATCCTCGCAACTGCCGATTCAGTGTATCCGCATATTTCTTATTGGGAGGTCAAATGGGTTGGCATCCTCTTCTATCTCTTGGTCACAATATATACAGTTTTAATATCTACTTTAAATTATTCTCCTATAGTTAGTCTAAATCTGTCTTATGTATTCATAGTTGTTTTTCACATTAGCATTTTTAGCTATTGCTTTTGTATCTGTCAATTTTCATCATGGTATAACGCTTTTTGTGAAGCGCCTAGAGGCCTCAGCATTAGGGGGGGGTGGCGCTATATGCAAGATGTTTGATATTAGCTTGCAATCTGCCTGCCAAATCTAATGACAGTCTCTCCGGACGTTGAGCACCTTAACGGGTCCCCTTGTTAAACATATTTTAACATTGTCCCTTGTGTTTGTTACATTTATGAGTAAAGATCCCCACCCCCCACCCCCCCCCCCCCCCCCCCCCCCCCCCCCCCCCCCCCCCCCCACCCCCCCCCCCCCCCCCCCCCCCCCCCCCCCCCCCCCCACCCCCCCCCCACCCCCCCCCCCCCCCCCCCCCCCCCACCCCCCCCCCCCCCCCCCCCCCCCCCCCCCCCCCCCCCCCCCCCCCCCCCCCCCCCCCCCCCCCCCCCCCCACCCCCCCCCCCCCCCCCCCCCCCCCCCCCCCCCCCCCCCAATCTTTACTAAACCACTGGAATGTAAAATAACAAGAAAATATTAAATTGAAACTCTCCAGGCCTACTAGAAACTACTTTTTGAATAGATCTTTGCATAACAACAATATTGGTAGCGACGCACTAGATCATTTAAAAAGAGTTGATTAATTTTCATGAAAAATATTTTTTTTTAAAACGGTTTTTTAATTTTATTATATAAAATTCAGGTAACGCTTAATGCTGATAGACTGTCAGCAATTTGATTCTTCAACTATATGGTCTAAAGCATAGAATATGTTGAGAAAAAACTATAGTAAACATTTCTAAGTTAGAGCAAAATAGGAAATGGCGTCCGGAATATTATCATAGGCCTATATAAGTCCCAAGATTTACTAGAGGAAAGATGACTCTGTAATCTTGCTTCATAACTATGTACCATGCACCATGTATCTGGACTGAATACCTACCATGTGTGTGGGATTTACAGCCATCCTACAAATAAATTATGTGCACAAAGTAATACTGGATTGTGTGTGTGAAGTTTTAATTGCGGTTAATCTTGCTGTCCCGAAAGGACGCAACACTGGTGGCAAGCGGCGGGATTGAACTTTAACACGTTTTAAAGTATTACCACTCCATTGCGACACGCTACATAGTTTAAGGAAAAAAATAACAGATGGGCTACCAGGCGGAAAATTAGGCGTCCAAAGTCATGGAAATTGAACTTGACGCTGAGATGAATTAGAAATGGCGAAAAGGAAATCAAACAACTCAGAGATGAACTTAAGAAAATGATACGCGGAGAGTCAGGGAACAGATAACAGAAGTTTGAACAGAACCTCGGCACTCTCACTCAGAAGTTGTAAAAAGAATCGGACATTTCTGCTTCAGCGACATAATCTTTGTCTCCATTCCGCTACCTCTGCAACTGAAATAGAATTGGCACAGTCAAGTTCCAATGATACACCGACTCCATCACCCTGAGCTTTACCAAAAACAGGCAGTGTTCAACAAATAGTAATAGTCCCTCTGTTGAGAAATCCTCCAGCTGATAGCATCAGCAACTCATAGCTGCACCATTACAGCCGACAATGGAATCTCCCCAACAAGTCCCGCAGTAATCGGCATGTTAAGTCCCACTACCTCGACAGTCGAATTGATGGGAAGAGTCAGGGGAAAGTTTTATACGCCCTTCTGTCTCGAAAATGCTTGTAAATGGACTGAGGAAGAAAGATGGGTCCGATTGTGAACATCCTCAGGGATGCTGCAGCCGAGTTTGCTTTTCTCATGCTACCACAGGAAATTCTGAATTCATCTGATCTCTAGAGAAGGCTCTAGGAGACCGCTTCGGTGAACGACGTTCCCAATACATCCCTTGCGGCGCTTGAACAGAAACGTTAGGACCAAAGGATTCAATGTCTGAATACTCATCAGATATCCAGATACTGGTGTTGAAGGTTTCCACAGCTGATGCAGTACCAGAGACCATGGCCTCCGCCATTTTATTAAGGGACTCATGATCATCAGATGACCATATCAGTTGGGATGATGAATCTCAACCACTATTGATGAAGCACGGGAGGCGTGGAGACGCTACCTGGCATTGAGAGCTGAGGTGGCAAAAATCAAGTCCGCGTATCGACCGTCATACACCGCCACAGAAGCCAGTAGCAACTTATGCTACCAACAAACTAGGAGTTAGTCCAACTTCGTATGTCACAGAATCGCAATTCAAGGAGCTTCTGCATCACTCTACACGCGATTTCGTGGTTTAACAAACTTGTAAAAGAAACTGGGTTCCAGTTCTCAAAACAGCAATGGAACCCAGCAGAGCAAAACCAAAGAGAAACTTTATATGCTACAGTTTTGTGACGAGGAAGGGCATATAGCGAGAAATTGCCCCCAAGAGAGTAAAATAGGCAAGCTAATCACAAGAATACAGCACCGAAGTCGGAAAACTAGCAAGGGCCGCACCGTCCGGCCTGGTTAACGTCCCCCAAAGAAAAAAAAAAAAAGGTTGATACCAAGGTGATACCTTCTGCGAAGAGCGAATTATCAGGGATATCTGCATTTTGTGTGTCCCAATCAGTCAGATAGATACCGAATTGCGTGTGGGACCTGGTGCTGCAGTTACCTTAATTTCTGTAAAATTTTTGAAGGCAATTCCTCTGACAGCGCCCTCATCTAATGGTTCACTGTGGCAGTACCAAACTAGAAGCAGCCAATGGTGAACTTATAAATGTATAGGGTACAGCGACTTTTTAATTTTAGAATTGGAAGTTTAGAATTTGAGTGTAAGCATACGTGTCATATTTTCATGATAACGGAATTCTAGGTTATGATTTTTTATTCACCATCGATCTGTGAACTAGCAGCACGATGTGGCTTAACGATTGCAGGTAAGCCGGTAAAGTGCAGTTAAAAGGTGGCCCAAAACACATTCATTACAAGAAGCGGGCATACGATATTTTATGCCTTTATGGTCTAAGTAATGCGCCTCTAACATTCGAAAGATGGTCGGAACATGGGGGGGGGGGGGGGGGGGGGGGGGGGGGGGGGGGGGGGGTGGGGGGGGGGGGGGGGGGGGGGGGGTGGGGGGGGGGGGGGGGGGGGGGGGGGGGGGGGGGGGGGGGGGGGGGGGGGGGGGGGGGGGTTTTTTCCCCTTCGCTTTTGTTTTTTTTTTGTTTTTATTGTTTTTTTTTGAGTAATGAGGAGTTGTGGCGTTGGGACTATGAAGGGTTTACAGTGGAAGACCCTCCTTATATACTTGGACGATCTCATCCCTAGCAGCTCTACGTTTGCGAAGAACATATGGCAAGGCTTGGGGAGGACTAATCCCTTGGGTAAGGCAGGATTGAAGCTACAACCACAAACAATCTTTTTCAAGAAATGTTGTAATTTCTTGGTGACACCGAAGGGTGGAAACCTGACCCGCGAAGGAACTCTGTACACGACTGGCCTATACCACAGAATATTACCGGTGTGCGAGCATTTTTGGGACTCTGCTCATACCTATGTCGTTTCATCAAGGGATTTGCGCACATCGCTGGACCACCCCACCGTCTGCTAAAGGCCGGCGGCATTCGAGTGTAAACGATGAGTGCAGCTTGCATGTGATACCCTTAAGTCCAAATAACTGGAACGAGGTTATGGCATCTCCAAATGATCATGGGATAACATTTGGGACCCCGATGCATCGACACTGGAATTGGGGCAACCCTCAGCCAAGTCCATGTGTGCACAGAGTCAGAAAGATGAAGAACGAACAGTCGCCTATGCAGTCAATCAATGAGAAGGCCCCAACGGAGATCCTGCACGACAAGGAGAGAATTTGGTTGGCAATCGTCCACTTTCACCAGAATTCAGACACTATCCTAGGTTGGATTTCTCATCAGACAGATCACAGCGCCCTCAGGTGGGTAATGTCATTTAAGGAGCCCACAGATCATATGGCAAATATGGCTTGAACTGCTCTGCCAGTTCAACTTCAAGTTGGAACTCGAGCGGGGAAAAAGCATGTCAACGCAGAGCCCTCTCTCGCCGGGACTGTGACCCAGATGCGTGTGATTTTGCTACGACAGGGAACTATTCTTGAAACTACCGTGTGGTGGATGCCAATATTTGTGCTAAGAAACATGAACTTTGGTCGACTTTTTTGAAGTCGACGACGTCATACCGCTTTGTAAAGGCCAAGTGAAAGCTCATCACGTGAACTGCACCAAAGCGAGGACAGCCACACAATCTAAACGAATACTTCCAGTATACCAACCCGTAACAACAGAACTCTCACCTATATCCCTCCAAGACATTTCTTAGTCTTTTTCATTTACGCTGTTAACTTTGGACTTCCATTGTGATGCGCTCCTACGGAGCAGCCCCTGTAGAGATTTGTTGAACTGTGTGCAGTGCACGTGCTGGGCAGCTTCAACACGCTGGCAGACATGGAGGTCTGAACGCAGCAATGGCGCCAAACCCCTGCTAAATGGAGGATCACCATCCTATGTATCCCTGTTTTCAGATACTGTGGGGTCACCACACTCCCAAGAAGGGATTGGGAAGGAAGCAATGACAAGGAGTAATGCGCAATTTCTTCTCATGGTGGGAAAACAAGATCCAAAGAATGCAGTCAGTGAAGATGTAAACTGGCTTGGATGGTTACACCAGAGAAGAGATGCAAACCTTCAGCGCGATGATCCGGACTTGAGCAAATTTGGAATGGATGAACATAGTTCTGAAACGCCAATAAGGACAAGTAAACCTGAAGACAAGAGCGTCCCTGTACGCTTCAGCTGTTTGCTGTGGACACAGTTAGTTTGAATGAGGGAGGGGTACTTTAAGCGATGGGAAACCTGCTGTCAAAAACATCAGTCTATATACCTACAAGGTAATAGTACCGCGCCTCCCTCCAGAACACTGTGATTGTATGCCAATGCACAACGCGGTCACCTCAGCGCATCTTGGGTTTAAAAAGATCCTACGAAAATAAAACGGCGATTTTACTGGCATAACGCAAAGAAGAGCCGTTCACGACTGGGTTAGAAGTGTGTTAAGTGCGTGTCACGCAAACGCCCCCGTACATTCCTAAAGCCCTTTGGGGAATATCAAAGTGGGTGCACCGATGGACAGGCTTGATACCGACATCCTGGGTCCCCTTCCCACAAGCGACAGTGCATGAAGTACCTTCTTCTGTCTCAAGATCATTTTACCATGGATAGATGCTACGCAATAGAAGATCAGACGGCAGCACGGTAGCCCATAAAATTGTGTTTGAAATTTATTTCACGATTGGGGCGCCCTTTGGCGATATCACACTCCACCAAGGCCGAATACGAATCAGAGCTTTCCATTCAGATATGTGGCCCTCACTAGAAGTTAACAAAGGTGCACTGTACCCCTGGCAGCCTGCAAGCTAACGGGGGGGGGGGGGGTTTGAAAAATTTAACCAGACACTTTTAGACGATGATTTCAATGTATGTGGACAAGCATCAAAAAGATTGGGACCGCTATCTGCCATTGCTAACATCAGCATACCGTAGTTGTGATCATGCAACAAGGGTACAGTCCTACATTATTATGTTAGGAAGAGAAACCCATCACCCATAGAGTGTATTATCGGCGACCCTACTTGGGCTTGCACATTATGCCACGGGCGAACTTTGTGACTACGTAATTGAACTGAAGGAAAAATGACCAAATATACGATGGGGTCAGAAATCACCGGCAGACAAAACTATCGTCAACAGAAAATCATGATGTGACTCTAGCATTTTAACAGCTACAATGTTGGAGATTTGGTTTTATGTTCGTGACATACCCAAACTAAGGTTTGTCACGAAACTGCAACCAAAGGGGCATGGGGCCATCCATTATCATGCGAAATTAATGACCTTATATTTGGATCTTCCGCATGACGTCAGAACGGCAAATCAAAAAATTGCATCATGATCGGCTTAAACCATATTTAAGTGAGCGGCAACCCCGGTGATGTTAAACTTAACAAAATTCAAACAACCTCCGGGACCTAATCAGTGACCCTGCCCTCCGACTCGGACTACGTCTAGCTCAAGTAGAATAAACTCTTATCTTGCAACAAACCAAAAATTTAGTTCAGCAGCAGAGGAATAAAGGGGCCCCCGGAATCACCCTACATCGCAATGCTCATCCCTGGTCAGCAAAAAGCAAATGGTAAGGCTTACGATAACGAGCGATCTATATCCAAGTCGGGAATGTGGCTCATCAGAACAATTAAAAAATCAAATAGTCCAAGAAACATGGACATGTGCACAATGCACCCCGTAGGAGCACGCGGGCTAAACATCAAGTGCAACGTTTGTAATTTTGACTTGCTGTAATACCACACATGTTTCAATGTTATTATCACATGAAATGTGTAATTCATATTTTGCCTGAGATGATTTCCAACCTTCAAATAATTCTGACTTGTGGTAGGTATTCACAACACAGTGTGTTGATATTGTTAATTTTATCTTAGATATTCCCAGATGAGGCAGTTAAAATTGAACTTCATTTTTTTTTGGATAAACTCCACACTAATAATAAGTGATAACTGCAATGTCTTCCTACTCTGGATTATAATCCTAACAGCATGAACTTGGTATCATATGTTGTACTTACTTTGTCCAATTGGTCGACATTATATAAACATCCACTGTTTTACACTTGTAAAATTTGAAATTGAAATGAGCACTTCCTTTGTTCCCCTGTGTTACCCAAATTTTTTAATTAGACTCAGGCCTGACCTCCTCACCAATTGGGGCTCATAAAATTGGCTTGGTTTGGCGCATCTACTCAAGCTTCAGCAGCATCACATAACCACTCAAGATAGAAATGAGGATAAACTGTGATGGGTAAATTACTCCTATAAATAACATGGGCCTTTGCATCTGGTAATATGCCCACCTACTCACTTTGTTGTTCTATCATCATTTCACATCTTGTTTTCCATGAGCTACACCCCTCTCCAACTATCTCTACTAAATTATCACTTGACCAGTTAGCAGGAGTACAATATGGCCACAGTGCAATTAACTGCACATGGGAAGACTGAACTTAAAGCGGGGACGTTACAACACGGTTTCGACACATGTTTACCTCATTGGCTCCATGGCAGTAATAGGTCGGTGTTGTGTGCATACTGTGAGAAAGGTTACCAGGATAAGGGCCTATTTGATACTCATTCCACATCTGAGCAGCACGTAACTCGAATGGGGCTGGCCAAGGCCCAGAATACACCAAAATGTCATGTGGCAGAAGATTGCCGGCAGCTGGATTTGACATTTCACTGCAGAACAGGACTACTTTCATATGACCATTATACCAGTTAACCGCTATGAACAGACAACTGTGATACTTTGTCCCATCCGCCCAAGTAGAGATGTTTGTCCTCCTCATAACCTAGCATCCCCCGGACTTGTATGCTACCAGTAAGGTGGTAGTAGCTACTACCAGTACCAGCGGGGATGGAGTTTTGCAACACAGCGACACCCAACCACAATCTGGCTTATTGCACACCCCTGTCCAAGATGAACCATTATATCACTTCCCCCACAATTTGCCACTGTCCACCCGTGTTCCTGCAACGTTGGGTCCATGTCTGCCATCATAGCTCCTATCACTACTATGGCCATGAACAAGGAACCTTGCGGCAAATTCTGTGAACTCGTTGTTGGCATAACAAACACTACATTGACCACAACACTACCATCCGGGGCAGTGGTCCAGGCAACCCCACTTCCCAATCCCACGATCCAGAAAGTCGAACATTTTACGGTCCCTTCTATCAAACCACCTTAGGCCTGCTAGCTTTCACAAAACGAACTTCCATCGCCGAAGAAGCGACGTACAGACCTAGCACAGCAGTGTTCAGTCAGTGGATCTTCTCTCACGAAATCTTTTGATCGCAACCTGCATTGGATCAAGTTGAACAGCAGAAAGGATAATATAAGTTGACACTTAAGAAAAATGGTGAATCAGTGAACACAATCATCAAACTTAGCCGCACAAATTCCAGCAAGCCTGGCAGAGGAACATATCAGACCAAAACCTACGGCAAGCATGGTGGGAACAGCGCTACAGGAGACTCCTCAATTTTCTCCAGTATAACACAGTATGTTACCCTGAGTCAACCCATGTTTTGATCAACAAAGCAAAGAACTTGTTAAAATGCCTTGCATATTTAAATTTGATCTGCGAGAAATTTATCACGTGGATAACACACTTTAGTTATAGTTATAATTTATAGTTGATTATGAATTTTATTGTACAGCACGCACACAATTTTTTTTCTCAGCCGGATCTTGACATGCTTGCTTAATTGGCCGATATGTAGCTGTAGACTTGAGAAGTTTCTTCTGTTCTGTTTTGGCTTGCAAATGCGCACACACAGGTTTTCTCAGGCCTTATAGTTGTCCCCCCCCCCCCCTCATGCTTGTCTTAGTTGACCTACATGAGACTGTAGACTTGAGAAGGTTGTCCTTGTAAATTGCCTGCCATCATGCATGCATCTCGTATAATATTACTGGTATTGCAGTGCGGTTGTGTAGGCCTATCTCACCATGCTTACCTTAATGGGTTGACATGTGTGGGCGTCCTGGGAAACAAACGAAATTCCATGTCATCTTACACATAATATTACTAATTGTGCTTGTTTTGGTATTTTTGTTACCTTTGGATGTCAACTCCAACAAGTGTTATCTGGAGCAGATTATGATTTGAAAACAGCACAAAAGCTTATGGATTAGCACGTGCCCTTTTTGTTTGTTGTCTTGAGGCACTCACCATGTATAAACGGCAGCGAAGAAGTTAATTTGAATTTGTGATTATAAAAGAAGCAGACCATACATGCTTTAGTATTTTCTGGACTGTTGGAATATTTACACTGTATTCCTTTGATAAATTGTTAATCCACCCTGATTAATATATGATTGTTTGTTAATTAGGTAAATGTGACACTTGCTTATTTGATTTAATATGAAATGATGTTTTAACTCAAATTCGAAAGGCCTATATGTGGAAGATAAAACATTGTTTAATATATTTTTCAAGGTACAGTTGGAATCTTACAAATATTAATTCGTGAGAGAAAATACCCTACATGTACATGTATGTGGACCTAATTGGAGAATAGTAGGGTATGAACGAGAATCCCATTCTAGAAGTTTGGGGATGGGGAAGAAGGTTTGAAGATGTTTTATATAGTTTGAAGGGGGCTGTTGGAATCAGAATTTTTGGGTCCAGCTTATGGGAAATGTGGGGAACTTTGTACATAAGGGGGTCATTTTGTTACAGGGGTAAATTTGAAATCATGTCACATGGTGTTGTAATGTACACCAATGTATTTGTCGCATATATGGATTAAAAAAAGGTATAGTTGTATAGGTTCCGACTTTTAGTTCCAGGCTACAGCCATGATAAGGTTCAAGGTCATTCTGGGGGAAAAAAAATCCAGTGCTCAGATTTATTTTGTTGAATACCGAGTGTGTCAAATTTTGCCCAAAAAAAGTTAAAATTAGGAAAAATTTAATTTCAAATTCTTTGGGTGACAGCTCTGTATACAATTGAGGTCAAGTTTTGGTGACCCCTCTATGACCCCTTATCCTTGTTACATTTGCCCATGAATTACGAAACCAAATGCCAAACATTGTAATATAGGCAAAAGACGAAACCATTTGACACCGGTTTCAAATCGAAATCGGAGCACTGGGAAATGTTTACCCCCAGGATGACCTTGAACCTTAATAGGCTTGTACCTGTTTAACTAAAGGTCGGAACCTGGACAAACTATACCTTTTTTAATCCTTATAATGAGACAAATACATTGGTGTTGTACATTAAAAACAATTTGACTGATTAAAAGTTACCCCGTGCAAATTTTACCCCCTTATTTTACAAAGTTCCCCACATTTCCCAGAGGTTGGACCCAAAAATTCTGATTCAGCACCCTTCAAACTATAGAAAAACATCTTCAAACCTTCTTCCCCAAACTTCTAGAATGGGATTCTGATTTATAACCCTACTAGAATTGTTAATAGTAATGTTATTAGCAAAGAGTTAATCACAATAGTTGGTAATCTTTACTAAGAGAGAGAGAAATTGAATTCAAGGCTCTAAATTACATGCACTTGCCTGTTATTTGTTACTGTGTATTTGACAATTGCTTTGTTTATTAGAAATGTTATTATGCATACAGCAAGATTGTTAGGCCTGCAATTACAATGCTTGAAAGTTGGTTGTCATGGTGAGGATCATAATGTAGCTTATGTATATAGCTAAAGTTTATAGCTAGTATTAGATGGCTACACATCCTGGACTTCATGGGGTGATGGTGATTACTCTCCTTTAATCACTGTTTATTGAGAAAAGTTAGTACCAATTGATTTATTACTCTTGTTTGTTTATCCAGGCCGATATAGTTTTGAATGGTGGCTTTCAACATCCTGTGTACACTACCAAATTGCATTATTTGATTAATATGTGAAGTCAGTCAGAAATTAATCTACTGTGCTTGTTTGTGTCATCCTCAAAAAGAAACTTAAGTGATTGGAAGGAATGAAACAATGATTATCTCCCTGATTTCAACACTAATGCCCATTTCAGGCTCTTAACAAACAGGCATACCAACTAAAAGCTTCAAAATTATTGATCTGTTAACTGAATGTTTTACCTTGTCATAATTGTTGGGTTGAGTATCTTGCCAGTGCATTCTCTCTCAAAATATTGTATATACTTCCAGGACAGTGATTAGTTGAGATGATTACGAGATAGGAGACCTATCTAAGATTACCAAACTTTAATCAAATTTTCCTTAGCAATTTAAAATTTAGTGTTTTGGCATATATTTTTTTTTAAATTTTATCAAAACTGAATTGAATGTTCTTAATTCTTGCAGAAATGTCTTTGTGGTTGTGGCAGTGTTTCTAATTTTATATAAGTCATGTGATTTACATAGAGGTTCATTACAGTTATACACTCCACTAAATCTGATCTGAGTAACCAAAACATTTGATCTTTTTGAATCTTGAAAAGTTATCACCATGATTGTTCATTGGTTGTGACATGTATTGTTAATTAAGATAAGCTAATTGGTCTCTTGGGTTTTACTCACAACAATCATGGGGTTGATATAGGTGAACTTTGTGTATAAAGGTTTTAATAATAGACATGTCAGACTAGTACACTACAATTGCCATACAATTTCTTTTTCTAAAAAATTAAAAATTTTACTTCCATGGCTAACGACTGAAAGGCTATGCTTAGAGAAGATGTGATTTAACACTATCCTCAGTTTAAAAACAATGAGGACATTGTTTAAATCAGGAGGGCGGCAGTGTTGTGACCCCACCAAAATCAATTAGAGCCTCATAATTATAAGTGTCATGATTACAACTCATATAGTTCTACAGAACCTAGTAACACAGTTATGACATAAGACACTCAATGTTTACACTCAGCTACTCTAATTGCTTTGAAACACTAATTAGATGAGCAACCTTAATTCAACCACTCTATGTAATAATGCTGCCCATAAAACTTTGAGTAATTAAATAGATCTCTCCTAATTGTTTTGGAGCTAGCCCTCAACTCGATGCTGAGTTGACTAGTGCTCATTGGGACATTGAGTGGCTGGTTAATTGCTAAACATGTCCTTCACTGCTCTAATGTTAGGTGAGCTCTGCTTGGCCTCCCTAATTGAACACTAGCCAAGGTCCAGTTAACATGATGTAATAGCTAGTCTCATGTAAAAGTTGAACAACTAATTAGCATAGGCCTATATAAGGCCAAGATTTACTAGAGGAAAGATGACTCTGTATCTGGACTTCATAAATGATGTACCATGCTACCATGTATCTGGACTGAATAACTACCATGTGTGTGGGGATTTTACATGACATCCTACAAATAAATATGTGCACAAAAGTAATACTGGATTGTGTGTGTGAAGTTTTAAATGCGTGTTAATATTGCTGTCCCGAAGGGCGCAACAGTATGTTGCAGAATTACGCATGCTCGCAGCCTCTTGTGATTTCAAGGATTTCTTGGACGATGCTTTGAGGGACATGTTTGTTAGTGACATTCGTCATGTTCCAAAACAACAACAGCTCTTTCCCTCCTCTGAAACCCCACTATCAAAAGCTGTTGAAATTGCTCAAGCCAATGAGATGGCCAAGAAATACTCCACATAATTACAACAAGCGAGTGACAGTGGTACTGGGAGTCTCCATAAATTTAAATCTACCACCAAATAAGCCAAGTTAGAGTAGGGATCAGTGTTACCGATGTGGCAAAGGTGGGCACAACAATGCAGGTTCAAAAATGCAACATGCCATAACTGTGGCAAAACAGGCCACATTAAAACTGTTTGTCGTAGCGCTCCTTCAAAAAAATCACAAAGCGAATCACGAAACACTGCGAAACACCAAACCAGTCAAAGCTAAGGATGATGCAGCCGAGGGCGATGACGACGATGATTCATTGCTCGAAGGTACTGGGCATTCACCGTGGGACAGCATCAGATATTATTTGCATCAACCCAAAGGCGGCAAATAGAACAATCCAAATGGAACTTGACACGGGGTCGGCTGTGTCAGTAATCTCGCGTGATCAATATAAGCGTACTTTCGCAGACATCAAGTTAGACAGTACACGAGAAACAGTGACACCAATAGGGGTTATGACTGTAAACATAGCATACAATGAACAACAGACTACTGGCAAATTGTATGTTTTGGAAAGCGGACCGCGCTGTTTGGACGTGAATGGCTACATGATATTCGGCTGGATTGGCAACAAATCCTGAAAAGGAAAAGATGTGTAGGTCTCCACACAGTGATTGCGGAGAATGTCCAACTACCTCAGCTACTTCAGAAACACCAGAAAGTGTTCCAAGATGGAATTGGCAAACTCTCAGAGGCAAAGGCAACGCTGAAATTGAAAGACAATGCTCAGCCCAAGTTTATGAAATCCAGGCAGTTACCATACGCAATGCGACCCAATGTCGAACAGGAGTTGCAAAGACTTTTGTCTCCTGTTGAATCAAGTGAATGGGCTACTCCAATTGTTCCCATCTTAAAGAAAGACGGCACTGTACGCATATGTGGTGACTTAAAAACTACAGTGAATCCTGCCCTGAACATTGACCAGTACCCATTGCCGAAAATTGACGATGTGTTTAGCAACATAGCAGGAGGTCAGTTATTCACCAAACTGGATCTAACCCAAGCATACCTTCACCTAGAAGTGGATGAAGCATCGAAAGAGTTGCTAACTATTAACACGCACCGCGGATTATTCCGCTACAATCGTCTCGTCTACGGAATAGCGTCCGCACCCGCAATATGGCAACGCACCATGGAACAAGTGCTAAAGGACATTCCCTGTACACATCCTTGATGATATGATTGTCACAGGTAGAACCACTGAAGAGCACTTGCGAAATCTGTCTTAAGTTTTGGATAGACTAGACAGCCGAGGACTCCGCTTGAACAAGAGCAAGTGCGAGTTCATGAAGCCAGAAATTGTATTCTGTGGATACAGAATAGACAATGAGGGTCTCCACAAAACTCAAGAGAAAGTGAATGCGGTGATAGATGCTCCTGCCCCAACTAATGTCAGCCAACTTAGAGCCTTCTTGAGGTTAATCAACTACTATCAAAGATTCTTGCCAAACCTTTCAACGGTGTTGTACCCACTCAATCAGTTAAGGACCAGCGTTGGGAGTGGACAGACAAGTGTGAGCTAGCATTTGCAGAGGCAAAGCGTTTGATAACATCAGATGAAGTGCTCACACATTACGACCCGGTTCGCGTTGCTTGTGATGGTATCATGGGTATAGGCGCGGTTATGTCCCACACGATGCCAGACGGAACGGAGCGACCAATCGCGTACGCTTCGAGATCGCTCAACAGCGCTGAACGAAACTATGCGCAGATTGATAAAGAAGCACTAGCATTAGTCTGGGGTGTGAAAAAGTTTCATATGTATCTGTGGGGAAGGCACTTCACGCTTGTAACAGACCACAGACCGCTAACGTCCATCTTTAATCCAGAGAAAAACATTTCTGCAACAACCGCTGCAAGACTTCAACGTTACGCTATTTTTCTCGCTGCACACGACTACTCTATTAGGTACCGTAACACTAAAGACCATTACAACCCCCGGGGGGGGGGTACTCAGTGGAGAAGGGTAGGTACATATGTGCCGCCGATATGGGTCACATTTTCACGCCTTACTCTTACAATGGATCGTTTTTCCCACCAGGCTACTATAAAGATGTGTCACTTTTTGAGGTCATTGCTACTATATAAAAGGGTTCATTTTTCAATTTTTGGTCGCATTTTACTATGAAAATGGGTCAATTTTTCCGATTTTCGCTAAAAACACAATAAAAATGGTTGATTTTCTGATTTTTGGAAAAAGTTATTATGAAAATGGGCCGATTTTGGTAAGATTACTATGTAAATGGTGCGAAATTTAAAAGCCAACTATATAAATGGGTCGAAATTTCGGAGCCAACTATATGAATGGGTCATATTTTTGTACAATTTGGTCACTATAAACATGGGTCGATTTTTTTACCCGGTGGACGCACACCCGTACCCAATTTTGGGTCGAGTACCCCCCTCCCCCCCGGGATTATAACGTTGACGGACTCTCGCGTCTGCCAACTGAGAAGGCTTCAAAGGAGGAGCCTAGCGTGTTGGACAAGATGTACGTTGACATTGAGATGTCACAGTTGGAACCACTGCCAGTAACCGCGAAACAAGTGAAACTTGAGACGCAACGTGATCTATTGATAAGCAAAGCGTACGCAGCAAAATAGGAGGGTTGGTTAAACCAGACATTACCGGAACCCGAGTTGAAACCATTTCGCAGTAGACGCAATGAACTTTCTATAACTGATGGTTGCCTGATGTGGGGATCAAAGGTAGTTATTCCCAAGAAACTACAGCAGCGCGTCTTAGCTGAACTACATGACGGACACTTAGGGGTGGTGAAGATGAAATCTGTAGCACGATCTCACATGGCCAGGGATTGATCATGACATAGAAACCTTAGCGAAAGGGTGCTCTGGCTGTCAACAAGTTCAGCACACGTCAGCAGCAGCACCACTTCACATGTGGGAATGGCCAGCAGGAAAATGGGATATGATCCACATTGACTACGCAGGACCCGTAGATGGGCAGATGTTCCTAGTCACTGTTGACGCGTATTCCAAGTGGCCCTTCGCTATCAGTACGCAATCTTCAACCTCAGCTCGAACAATAGACATTCTACAGCAAATATTTGCTAGTGAAGGTATCCCCTTACAACTTGTGAGTGACAATGGTCCTCATCACCTCAGACGAGTTTGAATTATTCCTTAAAGGAGAACCCGTATAACATATTATGCAATATACTCTAAAAATAATTATTGACTACATACGAGTGGTTTCATCGAAAAACATATTAACCATAACAATAAATTAAAACCATCTAGTCTGACCATGTGCTATTTAAAAATCGCGCTAGTGTATAACGTGTTATGCGATACGTTATACGTTACATGTTATACGGATACGTTTGCGTCATACAGGAAATACACATTTGTACATTAGGTTAGAGACAGACTCTAAAGACTGTTATTGTTACTTACACACTAACTTGTTAAATTGTTTCTTATCTTTAGAGATAGGGTTATTTACAACATTAGTTTAGGCAGAGCAGTACATGCAAATACCATTACAACATCTTCAGTTGGGTTGGAAAAATAGGAGCAAGTTTTAAAGTGTGCCAGTTAGGTCAGTGTAGATCTGTGTGTGGTCATGCAACACGGTAATAGTAATAGTCCACTCAATCTACGGTATGACCTGGACAAAACTGCTACAGAAGGTTTTCTTGCTGTAACTTGTTGTATAAACCCTTCCGAAAAACATATCAAAAAGGTAGAAAAAAGGAAGCATGGCAAGACATGCTAATTTGCATAAAACCTATGTGCCATTTTTGCCTATATTTTGGTTATTAGACAATATATTAGAAGGGGACGACCCGATTTAAGTAAATAAAGTTTTCATCTGTAGAGTTTTGCGCTGATATTTCAACCCGTTTTCATGTGAGAGCTAAAAATATGATTTTCTTAGCCCTATATGTGTAAAATTAATATCGGTCGACCAAAATGGGGTACATTTTCGCTCATAACTTCCAAACCAAATATCCTTTAGCCCTAAGATTTCACAGGGTAAACGAGAAAAATAGTAGCTTTCTTCAAATACCAAAATGTTGACCACTTCCGGTAAAATCTTGGAGTATGGGAACGATGCTATTAGCGATCAGGCCACGGCCATTTAACTCTTGAGTCTTTCTTACTGTCCAACATAGGACCCGAGGTACTTGAGGTCTAACATTTTTGAGTTGGGTACCGTGTGTACTGCAGATAGGTTGATGATTCTCTTCCTCATTGACGGTCATGTATTCCATTCCGTCTCTTTAGCATTTAGATGTAGGCCGACTTTATCTGCAGCATTCTCAAATGATGCTTTGTAGTAGATCTTTTGCAGCACATTCATATCCCCTGTTAGAGCTGCGTGGTTAAGGTTTGTGAGATACTGACTTTGGTGACGTCTAGAATGCTTGGCCGCCTTTTTATGTTGCTGTCCTACCTATTACTCAGGCTATGACCCCCTTTTTAAAATGTTCACATACTTAATGACCCCCATTTTCTTCTTTCCTGCTATCCACTTTTATCACACGTTTGCATAAAATTGTCCACTTTTTTAAAGAATTTGAACACCCAAATTCAAAATTTTCGCAGCCTACGTGCACATTTTTAACAAATTTATAATTTCATGGCAGCAATTTTTCAATTCCATGGCAGTTTGAACTCTGGAAAAGAGATATTTCCTATTTTAATTTCAAGTTTTAACATCATTGGCCCCTTAAAGTTTCATAATGGATGACCCCATTTTATTCAGCTTGTGTACCGAATGGCCCCGTATTTTTGGATACATTTTATCTGAAAGGACCTGGGAAAGGATCCTATTTTTCACCTGGCAGAGGCACATGTACCCATCACTTCGCATAGGGAGGGCCCTCGATCGGCACTAGTTGACCCAATGTGTTTGAATAAATACTCTCTGATAATAATTTGCTAAATAAAGATCTCCCCATCCCGATTGCAGTCTGACAAATCATCTAGAATGCAAAAATTAATTTTGGCGGGAAAATTGCGGCCATCTTGAATAATGACCATCACTTTCAACTTTTGAAATATCAATTGTAATAGCCATTGCATGTAAAACATGTTCAAATACTAACAGAAAAATGGAAAATCTCCCTAAACATGCATTTATGAGCTATATACATTTGTCGAAATATGGGCGTATACGTCCACGTAAGATAAATGCAAATTACCATGTCTTGCCAGGCTTCCCTTTTTCTACCTTTTTGATATGTTGTTTGGGAGATCTGTTACTGCTAGTTACAGCAAGAAAACCTTCTGTAGCAATTTTGTCCAGGTGTACCTAGTATTTTTCATAGATTAAGTGGACTATAACCCCCAAGATCAACACAGTGGTGATAGCTCTCTTGTATGGCTTGAACAGTAGGTAAATACCACCGTGGAATCTTGACAGCACAGTCCTTAGGAAATTTAATACTTTGTGTATGTGGCATTTTAGAAGTAACATGCGTTATTCATGCTAGTCAAATTTAATGGCCATTGGAAATGTTATGTTCACACGGGACTGTTGACGTTTGACAGTGGTATGTTCAGTATAGCTATATAGTGAAGATTTTACTGAATTAACTGAAATAGGGTTGCTGGAAAGGAGAACCTGAGTTTGGAAAGAGAACCATGGGATAGTTGGAGAAGTGGGACCTGGGGTAATTGGGAAGGGAAATCTGGGTTAGTTCAGAAAAGATCATGTAGTCTGGAGGTAAATGAGTATTTTGGAATTGGTCATATTTAGATGGAAAAGGGAACTTTCGAGTATTTGGTGTGGGGTGTGGGGGTAGTGCGGAAGTCATGGTGCCCTGGGTTAGTTGGGAAATGGCACCTGTGTTAGATGAGAATCTTAGTTACTTGAGAAAGATGCTCGGTGGCAGCTGGGAAGGGGCTCTGAGACAGATGAAAAGGGGATCTTGTGTAGTTGAGAAGGGACACTGTTGCAGTTAGGACCTTGGACTCTGGGGAGGTTATTAAAGTGGACACCGTTATAGTTGCAAAGGGCCCTGGGGTAGTTAGACAGGGCCCTAGGTAGGTTACAAAAGTTTACTGATATTACAGGTCACGTCTGATAAGGTTCCGAACGGAACCTAACAACCTTAACCTTGGTGCCCCCATCGCAAATCGCGAAAGCCGAGAACCGCGAAATTCTAGTTATTACCTGTAAAATGTCATTTTTGACACTTTTTAACAGTAGGAAAACGTCCCATATTCAGGGGCGGCTCCAGAATCGGAAAAGCAGGGGCGAAAAGCAGAGTTAAAATTGCGTGTTATCAACCAACACATTGAACTGGTTCACATAACTCTTTACACATGTATTGTAGCTAGGAATTTCGTATACCTGGCCACCTGATACAACAATACTACTATTTCATTATTAAAGACTTCTGCATGAATAAGTCTGTTTTCCAATAACTCGCAGTATATAACTCTTCCTTTCGCCCCTGCTTTACCGATTCTGGAGCCGCCCCTGCCCATATTAACCATTAACCAGGTGAACCAGCGATAGTCTCTTTAGTGCAACTTCGCCCAGGGCCAATTACCCAGTACCCATTTTTTTTTCAGGATTCAAATTTCACATCTTATTAACCATATGTTTAACATACTGCGTGTGTTTTTCCTACCTGTAGTAAAAACCCTTCATCGTGTGATCCTGTCCCTGTATAATCCTGCAGATACTCCACAGCAGCATGTGCCTGCGAGAAAATAGCAAGCACGCTATTCACTCCCGGGTGTTTAAGCCCCCTCTCTCTCCCAACTATTTTTTTCCCCTTTGCACTCTCTCAACAGTGGATGATAAATTGTGAATTCTCATGTTTATATTTTGCAACTGACAAATTAACAGAAAAGGATAAACAGCCGTGCCCACATTATGAATCTCCATTCAATACAGTGGTTGGAAGTAACTGTCCGTAGGACAGTTTTTGTGAAACTACATATAACTCGATTTATCCTCGTTAGGCTTGCTTTCAGTTTAGCACTTGCAGGTTATGTTTAGGATACATATACTTGTTTTTCAACATCCAAAATCTGATTTTTGATGATTTTTTTCGATTTCTGATTTAGCAAATCCCTCTGTTGCAGCATATTTTCATTATCCCCAAACAGGTTACGCACTGTCCTCTTTTTCATATGGGCAGTGTGGTGTATAAGAGCGTAAAGTTCCGAGAACGAACTTTACGAGAACGAAAGGAAAACAACTAGAACGAAAGGAAAAACATCATTTATGATTAATTCTTGGGGAAATGTGTATTTTTTTTCAGTGGGTCAATAAATGTCATGGGAATTCCCAGAGTCATATTTGGTTAGCTACTTAATTTCTCAATTATTTATTCAGTGGCATCTGTTTAAATAACCCAATTGAATATATGATATGCTTTTTACGATTTTCATTGTGGAATTCCCCATTCACCCTTTTGATTCGTGATGGGGGGGATTCCCCAACTATTTGGATTTCACTATGGGTATTCCTATGCATTTTGGCGAAGGGTGAGGAATTCCCGCTGCCATCTTTGGGGATTTGGATACTTACTGTCTGAATAGCCCAATACAAAAGGTACAGGTTCCGATCTACGGTTATGTTGGGTGTAATAACGCTTTTCCTAATTACAAGTAACAATAATCTCACCTAATTCAGACGGACAAAGTTTATTTTACGTTTTGGGCAAACCATTGTTAATAGAGCGATGGATGTACTTTGTTGGCTAAAGTCCAAAGACTCTGACATGTCAGACACGTAACAAAACGGAAATCGTTTCGGAACGGAAAGAAAGATTTTCAGCCGGGGTTTCGGGACACCCAATCTTTAAAGCACTATCATAATAGCAGAGGGATTATCTCCTTTCTTGTCCAACAACCAGAAATACTTGCGATAGGCCGCCCCCTCAGCTTCAACCTTAGCTTCGGTCTCCTCTACGTCCTTCAAAAAAGTTTGAATCCAAACCAGATACTTTGCCTTAACAATAATGGTGCGAGCTTGTCTCCATAAATTTTGCAGATTCCACCGCCACTGAAAAGTGTGGCCATTGAACGTACACCTTTTGCAGAATATTTCAATCAATTGCACTATGGCATTGAGCTAGTCACAACAAGTGATAATGTTCGGTTCCTCTGGTCCTCATTAACTTTAAATTGAATGGTTATTCTATTCAAACGATTGCCTGTAAAATTATAGCACTGAGGCAATGCAACGCCAACATAAATTGCATCTATATGCGTGGTTTTAGCAGAACGTCCGCTTTTTAAATCATTTCTAAAATTTTCGAATTTCCGCAATTTACTTCATATTCAAACGAAAAGACCAGGGTCAAAATTTACTTGAGGCCACAGCCGCTTGCCAGATTAGTAACCAAAAGCAAATTCACTCAGGTTTCCCTGACAGTAGCTTTATATTTAAAAAAAAAACCACTATTTCGTTCTATTTATGTCCCGTATGCTTACCTGATCATGGATTAAGCCACTGAAGTAAATCAATAGACCTAAGTATTTAAATGACGACAATGGCAATCAAATGCATTAAAAAGGTATCTCTGAAGTCATCCTGGAGAAGCATGTACAACATCATAGCCCACCCGAAATGCCGCCTGTAAATTGTACAAATAAATAAGGCGCGAAATGTCATCTGCCAGCGGCGCACAGCACGGCAAAGTTTTACTTGTGTTAGTTCGGAATATCTTAGTTCATCAACAATCACGGTAGAGGTGCGAAAAACTGCTCCTGTCTGCTTCACTGAACTTAATTCTTTGCCAGAACATAACACAGGAACAGTTGACAATAGATGGTAGTATAACTATCAATATTGACTGCAATGAAACTCAGAAAGTGAAATTGTTCAACATAAAAAAAATGAAATATTCTTATTTTTTTCAACAGATTTGGCATTCGCGTTTCCTAGCCCGAAATTAAAATAAGATAAACATCGAAGCCCTGTCAGCACTAACCGTTCCACAAAACGAAAATATAATCGCCAGTTTAGCTCTCTGAAACTCACATGTTTTGGACACAAATCCCGTCACCGATATGCTATCGTAAGAGTAACTAAAAGTTGTCGATTTTTCTTGTTCGCAATCCACATAATAAATTGGGCTTACACAAACGGCGAAAGAACTGCAGAGGGTCGCTGCCATTTGAATGCAAACCAGGAGGCAATCTACCGAAATCGCACATGGGGAGCAACTTGCAACCCTGTACCATAACATACTACACAAAATACTCAATATAAGTCGGTGAAGACATGAAGCATTTTTCGGAACTTCCCCTTGCCTCGAAAATCCCAAAAATACAACCCGACCAGAGCAGGGCACTTAAACCGGGCGTACGTACGTTCAAAACTTCGACGAATACACTGCTTGGCTTCACGGTCATTGCGTTTGGTTCAAGGTCCACTTTCCATTTTGTGCCAGTAAATTCTGCGAATTACAATAAATATTTCTATGTTAAGATTGTCACTGTTAGTTCGAGTATTTAGTTTACGACCACATTTACCATACCAGTGATTTACCATTACCATTTAGCTCATGACTTATCTCTACTTGACAACCTGCATTTACACTCTTGACAATGATGACACCGCGATTGTTAGGACGGACTCGGATGGCCTTGCAACCTAGTGCGATTGTGCTTAAAGTTTGCCGCCCAGTTGATCTATTTTGGCTAGACATGCTGTACCTCTATTTGTTGGAAACACACGTATGGTATATGAAACGCAGAAAACGTTATAGGAGGGTGAAGAACAATTAATCTTTTCCATCAAAAGTCGCGAACATAATGCACGCTGCGCATATTCAAGGTACAACGTCCGATACAACATATAAATTAGCATTTCATTTGAAAACCTTTTGCCTATATAGTTTCATTTGAATATGATCATATCGATTTGACTTTGAGTAGCAATTATGCCTATTGTATAAAGTGGCGACACACAACTGTACAAATAGAACAAATAGTCTCCAGTAATTTCCAGTAACTGAACAAAGACGCATTTGCTCATATGATCGTAATGAAAACAGAATTTAGCCAAAATAGTTGAAGGTGTGTGTTGAAAAAAATCAGGGTTTCCAGTTGTACCCAAACTTCAAGTTTGATACTGTGGTGGAGGCGATGCTATAATTATCTAATGACTATTAATTACCATAAACAAGGTGTATCGCATTATTATGTTTCCATAAGACTGTCTGTATCTGCAGGTACACAACCAGATTCTTACTGGCAATGTAACCCAGAACTTAAGCTACCCATGTGTAATCTTGTGATGCCCTTAAGGTACACATGGAGGCCACCAGTAGCAAGGGACACCGCCAGATTCTTACTCGTGATGTAACCCAGAGTTTAAGCCCGTTACCCCATGTGTACTCTTAGCTCTACTCCAAGGGTACCCTCTTGATACGCTTAAGGTACACATGGAGGCCACCAGTAGCAAGGGACACAGCCAGATTCTTACTCGTGATGTAACCCAGAGCTTAAGTTACTCCATGTGTACTCTTAGCTCTACTCCGGGGTACAGTCTAGATACTCTCAAGGTACATGGAGGCCACCAGTAACAAGGGACACAGACAGGTTCTTACTCGTGATGTAACCCAGAGCTTAAGTTACTCCATGTGTACTCTTAGCTCTACTCCAAGGGTCCCCTCTTGATACCCTCAAGGTACACACGGAGGCCACCAGTAGCAAGGGACACAGCCAGGTTCTTACTCGTGATGTAACCCAGAGTTTAAGCCCGTTACTCCATGTGTACTCTTAGCTCTACTCCAAGGGTACCCTCTTGATACGCTTAAGGTACACATGGAGGCCACCAGTAGCAAGGGACACAGCCAGATTCTTACTCGTGATGTAACCCAGAGCTTAAGTTACTCCATGTGTACTCTTAGCTCTACTCCGGGGTACAGTCTTGATACTGTCAAGGTACATGGAGGCCACCAGTAGCAAGGGACACAGTCAGATTCTTACTGGCAATGTAACCCAGAACTTCTGAAAAACCTTCACAGGTACTCTCCTATCAGCTGCCTGATAGGCGACCTTTTTTGAGCTTTCCATGAAGAAACTGGTGCTTTTACGGCATTATCTGATCGGTCAAAAACTGATCAAATCTAGAACACCAGTTTCCAAATTTGTGGAAGCGCAGTTTGTTTTTAATGTTTTTCAATACAAACGTCTTTAAAACTTTAAAACTTTAAAAGAACTTCACCTTGAGTATACCGTCCCTTTACAAAATTGAACAACGTAAAGGAAAGTTTTGGTATGTCTATCACCTATTTCCACGCTATTTCAAATAATACACTAATACAAATTACCCACCACGTCTGTAAAATGCATTCGTCAAAGAAACTGCTCGTGTTGTTTATTAAGATCCTTTGTTAACCTATGTAATGTACTGATAAATCACGTTCGTTGGATGCTGGTAACTCCGCCATAAAATTAGGTTTTAGAGGTTGTTTGCGATAGCCTTGCATTAGCTTTCGAATACTTAACAGTACCAAATGATTGATGGAATACATTAAATCATCCTTCCCCATCACTGCCCTTGGTATTTAATCTTCCCCTCTCTACATACTGTGGCGTCTTAAAACAATAATTATTACAGGCATATCTATCATTGCTTATAAGGAATTTGTAAATTTAAAGCCTTCCATTATGGACATTGGTAAGTGTAACAAAAAAATCTGCATTTTATCACTTTGTTAAGCTGAGGTATCGCCACATAGTAGTACATGTATTAATATTCAAAGTTAACTTGTCGTGTGGTAGAAACGAATGCCTAAGTAGGTGTCAGGAACTAGAGTCCTTTGATGGAAAGTCCCACAGGCCATCTATTAAGTTCTCTATTGTATACTGCCCACTTCATTTGTTTCAGCACAGTACCCAAGAGCCACGTCTACAAGGTCACGGTTCATTCCGTATGTGTTAACGTGCAAGCTAGGACACCATCATGGAGGACCCTAAGTTTCTTTAAACACTGGCATTGATAATCTTAGAACTGCCCAACGTGTAGAAGAGATACATGTTTGACAAACGTTCATAGGAAACTTTCCATTGATCCGTGTCGTATACAACTTCTTACTTAAATTGTGCATTCGTTTTACACTTGGTCTTCTTCGTTATAATATTTCTTTTGAATAGTGAAAAGCAGCAAAATATATTACACGATGGTTTCAAAAAGTTCTAAGGAAAGTACGTTAACTAAAATTAATGATGGAAGACAAGAAAATGTTGCTCATGGTGAAAATACCGTGGATACCGTGGAGATGGAAGATCCGACTGAAACACGTGGACTCCAGGACTACTCTAAGGATTGTTGGTGTTCAATACCAGACATTTTTTGCCCATTTCTGGTCGCGATTGCATGTATTGGAATGTATTTCGGCGATTTAAACCATGCGCCAAGATGTAAGAAAGTAGTCTTTATATTACATCGGTGTTATTGCTTCACTGTTGTAATCATACAATATATAGCTTTTCTCAAACACTTTCAGCTGAATTTTATTTCCCAGAGTGATGAAGGAACCTTCGGTATTATTGAAAAAGCTATGCAGTTTATGACATCATTCAACATTCCAGTGACAATGACAATGTTCCTTTGGTCGGCTTACTGTAGGAAATTCCAACTATTCTTTGAAACAATACATGATATTCAACTCGGTCTGTGCGAGAGTAATCAAAGCAAAAAGACATCATGGCGAAAAATGAAGAAAGTCTCCATCGGCTTGGTGATGTTATGCTTTGCAATAGCTCAATGTGAGCAAATATTTGTCATTAAAACAGTTATTGAAGTACAAGCAACTGAAAGAAATGTAACTGTGGTTGGTTTGTTCAAGACAACACCGCGGTTTATCTTTTACTACCTAATATCTTTGCATTCCTTCTTCGTTCGCCTTTTACCTACTGTAATGCACTGTTTAATTTGTTATATCTTGAACAAAAGTTTTCAGAAACTTCATATCCGTGCAAAATGCCACTTAAGCAGTCTCAAACGCAGCGAAGCCAACTTGTCCTGTCCAATTCTTAACGAATGGCGCACTGAACACAGGCACTTGTTGAAGGTCCTTCAATGCGCCGATGATATATTTTCACCATTTCTTCTTCTGCAGTTAGTTGGAGGTATTGCCGCCATATGCGTTTTGTTGTATACACTCATTTTCTGTGAGAATGGAACTCATTTATGGATGTGGGTTGAAATCGTTATCGTTTCAATTATGGCGATATCTTTGGCTTACTTCAGTGCAATTGTTAACGTACAGGTAAGTTATAAATAATGGATTATCATCATCATTACAATCAATATAGCGTCTTTGTCTTACTTTAATGCAACCATCAACGTGCATTGTAAGAACATATAATTATGTTCTTACAAGTTACAAAATAAAATGCGTCTGAAAACCATGGGTTTGGTGGGTTCTTACTTCAGCCGTCGCTAGCCTTTCGAACATCTTTGCGCGACAGATACATTACCAAATGCACTGCCAACGTTCGCCAAAGAAGTGTTAACTCATGAGTAGTCGTCAGGTTAGAACAATAGTCCGTCATTTATTACCAGACTAATAAAAGATGTAGATGAGGAAGATATGTTGGTCTACTTTACGGATGTGCGAAACAAGGGCAGGGGTTGAACTGGGAGTCTGTCATGCAGGTCGACACCTCCTGGAAGAAACTTTTGTATGTCTCGACGCCAGAGCTGCTGCCTTTCCACATCAACGCAATTCATGATCAACTTCCATCCCCTGCCAATCTGAAGCTGTGGGGCAAGACCAATCTTGGACTCTGCCAATTATGTCATCATCGTCATTGTTCACTGTTCCACATCCTCAATGGTTGTAGCTCATTACAAAGCGGAAGATACAACTGGAAGATACACTGAAAGCAATCTCTACAGGTCTGGCACCGTACGTCGTAGAGGAAAATCATAAAAAAATGCTTAGAATCTGAACTCCATCTCTACAATAGGCTCTCGTACAGCTGATGGTACAACCTATCGAAATCCAGTCTTACCAATGCCTAAGACAGAGCCAACCAACATTATGAAGAAGGCCAATGACTGGATATTCCTGATGGATGAGGAACACAAACAAATAGTGTTCCTCCAGAAATCACTGAGATAGCTAAGAGACCAGATATCACAAGACAAACAAAGAGAGTGATCGTGTGAAGGCAGAGGATGGTCTACATACTACTTTCCAATAGAAGGAGGAAGCAGAGGTTTCTGCAATACACCAGTCAACAAATGCCTGGCATCCTTGGGCATTCCTAAAGGAAAGAGAGAGGCTATAACCGATACAGCAGCCAAATTTGCACTCAGAGTGAGCTATGTCATCTGGCTCAAACGCATACAGACAGACAGACGGCGCTACAAACAACCCCAGCAATATGCGCTGAGGGAGGTGGAATGGTTGAACGCTCACTAAACCAGGTTTAACCCGCCAAAGTCTGGTTCAAAGCCCAGAGACCTCAGAACACACTAATCTAGACAAAAGAGATACTGCAAAAGGTGAATTTCCCCTACTAGGTCACCTTCACAGAGAGAGAGATACATCAGGAGTGCTTATCTTAAAACGGATAAAACTAAGCTCCGAAGGTGACAGCGCGGGTGTTCTACCAATGAACTATTCCTCATAATAATAATAATAATAATAACAATAATAATAATAATAATGTACATTTAGGACGCGCACGTATCCGCCCTACGGGACGCTCACGGCGCGATTGGCAATTATTATTATGCCATCAGGATATCGTCAGAATCATTTCGCTTCATTTAGGTGGCGACTGGCTAACTGCACAACCCTATCAGCACTTACGATTGTAATATCACTCATAGCAGCTCTTCGCTTGGGTCGACGAGGCAATTGAGACTTAATATCTTGCCCTAGGATACAAACACGTTAGCCACGGCAGAGCTCGGACTACCGATTTTACGGTCTAGTCCTGTGGTTTCCTCTTGACCACACGTGCTCTGAATAGACCAGATTTTTTCTCATTATTGAGATTTTGGCACTTTAATTCATCCCTTGTTATTACTTTGTTTCTTATTCCTAAACAGCGGAGCAAAATTACCGGTACACAATTTCTTTACTTCCTGCCCGGTTTAAATCTGCAATTTAAACTACGTTTTACGCACTGAGTATTGACATTATATTGAGGTTAATACGATCGCGTCATACCACGTTTTGCTACATTCGCACACACCTGTCACAATTGTGTTCTTGTGCTTTCAGTGGGCTGTTCCATGTTTTCTCACTGTGTGATGACAGTCCTATCTTGTATTTAAAGTGACAGGAGATTTAGACCGCTTGGATGGTTTATTGAACAAACAAGTACAAAAGAAAACCGCTGACCTTGTTTTGAACTTGCCTGCTATCGTAATCGTCCCCATAGAAAAGCATAATCTTATTACATAGGCTAAACATGATAAAGAAGGCGTATTTGGCTTATTCATTCAGGCGTGATCTAATACATTGGTAAGCATTCCAAATATGCAAAAAGCCCGGGTTTGGAAAAAATGGGGGCGCTTTTTTCTGGAAATGTTCTTATGTCTCTTTAAGGACCGGAAAATCAGGTTGAAGATTACAATAATTATAGATCTGTTCAAGAATGTGAATGCAGGGATAATTTTTGGACCAGCTTAAAAGGAGACATGGTCCGCCCGGAGCCATAGTCCGGGCTCCATAGAAGACAACGGAATAAAGCGTGAAACTAATGTTGCGTGAAGAGTGCCCTATTCTTTACCGTTGCAGGTGGACTATGAGTCCGGAGGTACTATCTCTACGATGATTTGAAACCGGCGATACCGATATTTTGCGTGCAAGAACTCGGCCTCTGGAGCCGTTTCATGTAAATACAAGATCAACATCTTGACATATTTGAAGGTGTTTAAACCATAGAGATAGATTAATAAAAGGCTAGAGGTCGGACGGCCATCTTGATATAACGAGCTCATTGGCAGACGCTTAAATGTTACCGCCCAAGCCCAGCATACCTAAAACTTACAGCATGGAAAAATCACTGACCTCTATACAATTTATTGGCTACACAACAGTAACTGTTAGATGAATGAAGCAACCGGCGGACATCTTGGTCTACCGAACACAACAGCATTCCAGAGACACCTGTTTAACAGGCGTTGTATCCTGGATGCCCGTTCAGAGACATGCCATCGCGCAACTTCAAATACAATGAGCTCACTGAATTGGCTTGATTGTGCAGTCTGTTATGTCGTTTATCCACATTTCAAAGGGAACTAATTTTGTGTAAATGACCGGCTCGTAACCACCTGCTTTGGGCTCTTTTTGGATACCAATATCAATGCCTCAATTACGAAGCCCAGGTTTCCCAATCCATTGTATAGAGATCAGTGGGAAAAATGCATTTTCTCGTTGATTTCACCAGGCGACCCTCGGTTATAAAATGATCCTTATAGTCCATAATCCAGTTTCTGTACGGGCCTTAAAATTTGAGTTTGTTGCACCCACCTGGTGATTAATTTTCCAATATATCACCTTGAAGGGGGTGCCCCCCCCTGACTAGGGATTTAGGTATGTTTCCGCCCCGAAAAGTTGCACATTAGCGCGTACTGCCTATTTCAAAATGGCCACCATTATTTTATGAAAAACTGCTATTGTATTTTCATTATAGATAGGAATTTTATCCAGGACTAAACGAAATAAAGTTCTACCTTCCTGAAGTGGGCTTAAACATTTAAGTGTCCAAGATGGCCGCCGGTAGGAGGCATGTTTTGTTAAATGTATTAAAATTGCCAAATAGATGGGGTAAGAAAGCGAGTAATATTTTAAGAGCACCAAAAAGAGATTCAATGACATTTGTGTATTGCGGACATGATCATAACACATGATGGCGGCGGTTATACCCGTTCTGGGGGACATAAATCAAGAAGAAAAACACCCCTGCACATCTTTTTGGACATAATAAGAACCATAACGATAACATTTTTCCGCAATTTTCTCTCGTACTTCTGGATAATTGCAGACCACTAAACACTTAAAGTTGACGCTGGGAAGGAAGCTGATCTAGGCAGTCGAGAGAGAGAAGGAGCCTGTGGTACAAGTCAGAAGCAAAGATAGCACTTGATGTCCTCGAAAGAAATTTAGGTCTCCATATTTAAATTTTCCTTCTACATATAGACATTTTTTTCACTTCTTCATAAGCATATTTTTTATTTTTACCTATGACGTCACTGAGTAGTCCTTAAATACAGTCCACATCCATTTAATATGATTTTATTGTATCAGGTTGATGTGAGCTGTTGTCTTCCTAATGACTATTATATAGCAGTTTAAACTCCGTTATATGGCCCAAGTAGTAACCAGCTATAGTAACGGCATTCTCTAGGACAAGTCACTATTTTACATCTGGGATAATTTAGGTAATTATTAGAAAGTGGGTTTAATAACGTTCGAAAAGTGGGTAGTAGGGCTTGTTTTTCTTCCTGATTTACGTACCCTAGAGCGAATATAATCACCGAATATAATTCCCGATTAATTCTAAAGAATTAATCGGGAACAGTCCAGAGGCCTTGGTTTAAACTAATCAAAACGTACCAAAATCTCAACTTCGAGAAATGTTTTTAAAAATGTGGTTTTATTGCTTTGGAGCTCTGAATAATAAACTAACGACCAACTTGGGACTTCACTTTTTATCATATTGATTGATATTTAGAGTACTGGCACGTACCGCTGTTTTTCCCGTATATGAGACATTGATCAATGCGATAGCAATGAAATAAGTACTGATTTTGGCGTGGACCGTCTTTATATAATAAATAACAGGAAATTTATGTTTGAAAAGCTTTTAAAAGTTTTAATAACAGATGACAGAATTAAAGCGTGTCGCATTTATTTGCAAATCTCGGCCCATGTTATCAATTATCAAACTATGAAATTACAAATAAAATTCACAAATGAAAGTCGAGGCCCGCCACACAGCACGTTACAAAGTCGAGAGGTGGCAGAATCTGCGCGTACGATAACGTAGAGTATGATACAGTCAACCACTAGCGCTCCTGAGACACAAGAATATTTCTTAGATGACATAATTTGTAGCGCTGTTGGTAGACGATAGCTCAATTTTGCCCCTTAATATTGCGCATTATTGACTACAATAATGCTCATCCTCCCAGGGTCTAGCATTAGACACGTACCTCAGACATTCATCTGAGGGGATACCAAGTTTGACTGAGGGCAACATCTTTGATTCAATTGGTACTGGCTGTTTTGTTTTTTGTTTGTTTTTGTTGTTAATATGAGCTTTTTCAGAAATTATTTAGTAATTTTAGAATTTTAGTTTGCATACCCACTCATACACATACCCATCCAGGAACTGCAGCCTAACTGCCTATTGCATAGTGTCCACTCTGACAAACCATTGGGCGGATTTCGCGCCTGACTCTACCTTCCTGCCATACCTATCACTGTTGCAACTAATCCTTCCATCTGGTGGGTCAATGACCTGGTGAATCTAGGCTTACTAAAGTCATTCACATTGGTGGGGAAGAAGAGTCTGCGACTTCCTGAATACATGGCTTGCCAATTTCGTGTCTTTCTGATGTTGGTGTTCCTTATTTTATCAAGAATGAAGACTCCAAGGCGTGTCCGATATAGTGCGTATTGTGATGTATTCCTCTTAGTATCGAAGGCACACTGCTGCCAAGAAAGACTATGTCGCTAACTTTGTCAATGATTTAGCATGTCTCTGGGTCATTAATCGTCATTTTGCATTTGATGAGGTTTGTTTTCATACCTCATTTGCTACGTCTTCTCTCGAGCAAGTTTGTAGAGTGTTTGCCAATTCTCAAAATCAATCTCTAGAAGGACCGGAGGATTTGTTGTTTATCAACCTCTTTACAACCTCTTCACTTCCTCAATTGAGAGAGGTTGGCTATCTGTAGAGAGGTGGCAGAAAAAATTGTGTCACTTTTAAACCAAGATTGCTGCATTTGGTCATTTCTTGTGTTTTAATGCACAAATTATTGCGTCCAAAGTTACGACAAACAGTTCTTACTTCCCAGAACATTTTTGACATATGCACTGATTTCATTTGAGTTTCAAAATGCAAAATTATTTGTATGGTCTGCATGACGCTACACTGCGGTAGTGTAGTGTTTTGAGAAAAGAAGCTACAGCATTGTAACTTGTGTTTATTTGAATAGGCTATCAATGATTTTAGTTTGTCGATTACAAAACAATATTTTATGCGGATTCTCTTCTTCTCTATCGCCCCCCCCCCTGTCAAAACACAGTGATTCTCAAAAGATGATCCAGGCCAGAGAGGGTACAGCGTGCTGCTTCACTGAATTCCGCAAAGTCCTTCTTTGTGCATTGTGCTCCAAAGTGGGCAGACCAAGATATGTTCCATTAGCCTGTGAGCTGTTTCACAACCACAGGGAGTGTCTTGATCTGCTTCAGGTAGCCCCACTTCTGCAAGGAAACTTTAGATCGGACAGTTCTGGTTCTCAATCTGTTGCGGCACGCCATTCAGCCCATGAGGATTCAAGCCTCTAGGGGAAGATGCTCCAACAGGTTCAATACAATAGATAATAACTTGGTTGACAGCAAGTCTTCTTTTCCACAATGGCGACTCTCTTATACTCCTTAGAGACTGATTGCAAGAGGTTGGACTTTGTTTTAAAAACCTCTCTATGGATTTAAGGCGGTTGGAGCAGCAGGTCTGTGTCCCAGACAGATGGTGCTTCACATTAAGCTATTGGCAATACGCTCTTGCGTGCTCGCTACACTACTAAGACGGAATCTGGTTCGTTGTGATAAGCCGGGCAGGGGGCATTTAATGCTGGAATCCAGCTTTTTGGCATGAGTTGATCTTCCCATACAGGGCAAACATACTCTGCACATGAGTAGCACAGGCAAAGTGGGTATGTGGGCAAGCACCCATATTTTGTGCCAGTGAGTTGGTGTCAAGATAATATTGCGTGAACATACTTTACTCTTCGGCTCTTGATGTGGGTCTTAAAAGAGAGAGTGCGGCCAAGGTAACTCCTAGGTAGACAGGTCGGTAATCACAAGTGCTCCAGGGGTGTACCAGACCAGTTTACATTAATGCTGATGTTTGGCTTACGGTTTGTAGTGGAAAGCACACACCTGGTCTTGGATGGATTTGCACGTAGGTGCGTTTGCTCGTAGTAAGGAGTGAGTTCATCCAAAGCTATGGAGAGTTCTCTCTTCAACAACTGTGAATCTGCATTTGTGCACTATGTCCAAGAGTCGTCAGCATAGATAAAACGGCAGGTTCCTGCATCCTTAGGTTGGTCGTTGGTTAGATGTGAAACAGGCGAGATTTTGTGGGCTAGCACTTCCTTGTGGTAGACCATTCTGAGCCTACGCCCTCGGACTCTTATTCGCTCCTAGCTGAACAAAGGAACATCCTGTTTTGAAGCAATCCTTGATTAGCCAGTCCTTTGATGAGCGGATATCCTTGTGAGTTCCAAAATCTTATGGATAGGCATCTGTGATTAACCAGTGTCGTAAGCTGCTGATAGATCAACGAACACAAGTTCCGGTTAACAGCCCTTCTCGAATCCATCCTCGATGTGTTGAGTTAGGCTTCACGGTTGTGTTAGATGGAAAGCACACACCTGGTCTTGGATGGATTTGCAAGTAGGTGGTTTTCCTCGTAGTAAGGAGGTGAGTACATCCAAAGCTATGGATGATCTTCTCTTCAACAACTGTGAAGTCTGCATCTGTGCACTAGTTCCAAGATCGTCAGCTAGAATAAAACGAACAGCGTCCGTGCACTTCCTAGGTGGTCGTTGGGTTTAATGTAAACAGGAGAGATGTAGCACTTCCTTGTGGATAGACCATTCTTGAGCTTACGAATCAGACTTTCTTCTTCGGCTCAGAGGTTCATTTCCTGCTTCCTTCCCTTCACTCCCGTTGTTCTTCCGATTCACCTTCTTCATCTTCCCTCGCTCTTCATCCCTGTATATCCTCTGAACAAAGAAACATCATGTTTGAGAAGCAATCCCTTGGATTAGCTCAGTCCTTTGATTAGCGGATATCCTTGGTGAGTTCCAAAATAATCGTTATGGATAGGCTCGGTGATAACAGGGTCGTAAGCTGCTGATAGATCAACGAACACAAGTCCGGTTACCAGTCCCTTCTCGAAACAATCTCGAGGTGTTGAGTTAGGTGAGTAATTGGCTAGTTGTTGAGGGGGGTGGGGGGGGGGGGGGGGGGGGGGTTTGCCTGGCCGGAACCTGCTTTTATGGTATGAGGTGTTCGGCTATCAAAGGGCGATTACGGTTGAGAGGAGACGTTCAAAGAGCTTGTAGGTAGGCTAGGAGTGATATTGGTCTATAGCTCTTGGGATTAGATGGCTCTTAAGGAGTGCCGTAACATGTGCTTTCCTCCAGATCTTGGGATGGGACCTAAAGATATACAAGAGTGCGTGCTTTAAGAATCATCAGAAAGGAGTTATATACTATATAGAACTATATACTAAAGTGCTTCAATTGGGAATTGTTCTAATCCTTTTGGTACTGCAGCCACTAATCTCTGACTGCAGCTGGGGGTGCTACGTTGGCATGAATTCATTTTTATTGATTTGCCCAACTCGCAAATTTAGCACGGTTAGGGCTTAGGTTGAGTTGTTGTGAAAAAAAAAAAAAAGTTTACATATCTATATTTCTCGGACACAGGCAATGTGTAATATTTCCTATTGGAGATGTGAGAAATGTTGTTCCTTCACACAAATATTTGATCAATAGGTATGAGGATTGGCAAACTTGCAACGTGATATTGCGCGTCTGGGATAATTTTCGTAACTTCTGTTTCGGTATTTGCATGCGGCGTTGTAAATACCACAAGGGAATGAACATGGAGCTTCCATGAGATTGCGATTCAGTTGTGTAACCAATTTGTCGGATAAATCTGATTTTTTTCGAAGGAATACTGCTCCAATGGCCATGAAAACCCTCTGGTACGTTTCTTTAGGGCTATTTCATGTTTATAATGGCCGATAGATTCATACCCTTAAAATCACTTTGACTTTTGACGAGGAGTGATTTAAAACGCCACAATATTACAAGTCTGACTCAGAGATTTCGAAATATTAGTGTGGTGTGTAATAATGAAAAAATAGTCAACCTAGAACTAAAGAAGATAGTAACCTAAATACACAATTCCGATAATTTGAGATGACCCGAACTGTTGCGTTTGATGCAGTACAAACATTTATGGGTAGTATTACATCCCATTAGGGAATGACTGTGTTATAACAAAAATTCCGGATCAGGAAATTTTATAAACAAGTGTGATATTCTCTATGTGAAGGAATTCGATTTAAGCTTAGCAATTCACACGTGATTTTAGTATATGGACAAAGCATTATGTATAATGAAAAAAAAGCACGATTTTTGTTGGAAATTGGAGGGCGCCCTCTAAGGGAAATCTCTGAGCGGGCCTTTAATATTCGCGATCCCCGCCATTTCCCCCGGCGTTCATGCTAAGTAATTGAAAACCCAGGTTTAATGACAACGCAGCATACAGGATAATCTACCTCCCAATATCCACAACATTCCGAAAGACTCTGACTCTGGTTTCTGAAAGGGAGTCTAACTTAGACCATGGGTTTAAAACAAGGTTAGTCCTACATGAGCGGACCTTGTTCCTTCCAAACATATTACTTAAAAATGACCTGTTAACGGTGAGAAAAATTCCTCATGGAGGCACAATTCGGGTCAAACTATTCTCTTCAACCGTAACATTTAAACTTTCAAAGTGTCTTGAAAGGAAAAAGGTCACTCTGTAGGACTAACCCCTGGTTAATCCCAGGTCTAAAGTAGACCCCTTTCAGAATACCCGAGAATACCAATCTCAGTGTCTTATAACGAATTCCGACGGGGAAGCTCGGAAAGGAAACCCTCTACGTCGCCGCCATTCTGGGGGCATCCCGGCCCACCAAACACACAATACACACACGCCGCATATTGCTTAACGAACGAAATAATAAGACCATAATCATGATTTGCATGGTAATAGAATTTACAACACTACCTTTTTGCAATTGTTAACAAAATCACCGTTATTTCATGGATTTGATGGAAGGATGATGTCAGGGGAATGGCCTTAAACTGGAATTCCAGGGCAAGTGTCTTACTGTTGTTTTGTAAAAAAAAGTGAAGGTTATCTCGCCCACTTTGAGTGGAAGGTGAGAAATGACCGCTTATGGTAGAATACGTGTTAAAAATTTGTAATAACAGCCGCGTGAGAAAAATAATTTTTCGTAAAATTCAAACCATCCCAGACAAAAATAAAGTTAACAATCAATGTTGATATCCTGCGTGTACGTGAAAAACTTGAATTAGTCCCAAGGACCGATCGTATTTGCTGAAAAAAGTGAAATCTTCAGAGGCGAGTTGTTGGTGTTTTAGAAGGACACTTCCGTGCCCATGGTGATCGATTACGGAGATCTGAACAAAATTAGTCTCGTTTGGCATGGAATGTGCTACGCCTGGACTAACAGTACACGTGAAAATGACCGTCGAGTTACAATGTGGTATTTAGACTGAAATGGAGACGATGATTGTTAATGTTTGTGTCATTGCGAGTGAATTCGCACGCAAGTTCGTTTCCATTTTTGTTAACTTTTACGCGATTTGTGCAGCCAAGAAATTACATTTTTTCCTGAGCCGATGATTTGTATATGATGAATACAAAGGGATAACAGTGGGAAATAGTGTTGGTTTTTGCCGTCAAAACTGAACAACATTACGCTTTCTTGTGGTTAAACCACGTGACAACGTAAACGCGGTGTCTACGAGAAATGAAAAAGATGCCCCCCCGTTAGGGGGCTGCGGGACTCATTTGGCTAGACTTAGTCCAATGCACAAAACACGTGACATTTGCAGTACCATGGTATTTTGCACTGTATTGGCGGGAATGCCTAACAATGTAAATGTATGGTTGCCAGTTCTGAGTTTAAAGTTCTTTTATAAACTATATTGACCCGAATCCGTGATACATAACACGTCAATACGTACTTACAAAGAGTTATCTAATATTGAAAGAAATGCCCCTGGCTTTGAAAGAGACAAAAGGAGATGCTGGCTATTATGTTAACTAGTGGGAGGCCGCGCAACGGTCTCACGCTAGCTGAGTAAACGGGATCGATCACTGAAAACAGGACCGTGTTGGCGGAGATATAGCCTCCGGCTCCCCAGCCCCACCAGTCCGGAAAACAATGGTGAAACAATTAGGGCAATCGATTCAGTTAAGTTGACTCTTCACGCAACATTAGTTTAACGCTTTATTCCCGTCGTCTATGGAGCCCGACTATGATTACCTGCAGACTATGATACTTTCACACCGGTCACTGAAAAAGAAGCGATCACCGGGGGCGATCACTGGTGAAGAGGTGACACAGTGGCCACACTATTCGCCATCGAAGATGTACATAACTCCCTGTACTGGATCACGCACCCTTTTGGAATGTTATTGCAGGGCCGTAGACTTTGTGTAGTGATCATTTCGATCGTGGGGCAGGATCAAAAGCGTGATCCAGGTGACATAGTAACGACCGGATTACACGTAACACTTCGGCTGGCGAATTACGCAACCACACCATGGCATGATTATCGACATTTTGGCAGAGGGTCGCTGTTTAGCTTGGACTCCATCTTAGTATACAGATCATGTTTGGCTATGTGTACTGCCGCCAATGGGGAAGACTTTGATTGGTACTTCTTGGAAAAACTATTTGCCAAACCGTATGAAGTACCTTACGGAGAATTTATGACCAAATCACAGATGATTCAGTCTTCACATTTTTGTATTTGTCAAAAAAAAAAAACAACACAAAAAAAACAAACAAAATCCTATTGATTGATTCGTGTAAAAAACTTTTAAGCTAATGGAGTTTCCCCTTGCCGGCCACATCCGAATAACATTTAATGTGGTGGGAGGCTTATTATTTGACAAGTTGCACACTATAATCAGTAGGACAAGAAAATTGATTGACATTGAGGGGCATGAGAGGCACCATATTGCTGGTATAACTCCCCATACGGGGGGGAGGGCGCATTTGAGATTGCTTTCAAATATTTGTAGCGTCATTTGGAAGGCTGCATCTAAAAACGAACCAACAAAGGCTTGTCTTCTGTTTGAATCATTTAAATGCATTTTCAACTCCATCGAAAAGAAATAATTTGAAATTGTATAACAAGAAAAGACAAAAATTGACCAAATTCCATCGTGTGAGCGCGTATTTCGCCTGCCGCACGCATAAGAGCTTTTAAGACCCCAATTTTCAGCACAGCACCGCTGTCACCCAAAGACCCCATGTATTTGAAAAGTCACAAAGACGCCATGTATTTTGACAATGTCACCCAAGACCCATGCATGTATTTTGAAATGTCACCCAAAGACCATATTTTTTGGAAAGTTTACCCACTGTCACCTAAAGAACCCCTTTGGGAGAAAATTTTGAAAATTTTCACCCCAAAGACTTCTATTTTTGAGTCCTTCGGTCACCGAATGCCCGTGTTTGGAAGCGCAACCCCAGCCTTACACATATCCATTTCATTAGGTGATCCCGTCCCCGTATACGCTACGTCGCGATAAATATTCCTAGGAATGTTGTTTGTACAACCACAAGACTGAACGATACACCATGTCACAGCGCAGTGTACACGTTTGTTACAATCTCAGCAAACCCAAGGACCGTCAGCTCTGTTTTCCAACCCTTGCAATCGATGCGACCAGAAAAAGAGACCTAAAATCAATCTAGATGGAGGAAAAAAACTGTACACATGACCCAACACGAAGACCTTGGCGTCACAATGGGCCGCAGCCTTACTTTCAATCAACACACCAAGGTAGTCGCTCTGCCAAGACGCAGTCTCGTGTCAACCTCCTCAGAAGGCTTGCGGGGGCTGGATGGGGTGAATCCTTTGACACCTTACATACTCAACTGATGCCTTTGGCATACCCACCGCTGATACGCGCACCAGTATGGAGTCCCACAGCGAACATTCACACAAGATTGATGTCGGTCTGGACTGATGTCAATGGAGCTTGTAAGTGTTGCCTTTTGGGACGCATGTAGAATACTTCCAATTCTGTCTTGCATCGCTTCCTGCAAACCTTAGGAGGAACCTTCAGACGATCAAGCTCGCCAGAAATGTGATGTAACCTGGTAGCCTAATCCCACCACGAACACCCTTTGAGGATCAAGAATTCCATCGGAATCACTTTGCCTACCCAATCCCTTACACTTCATTCACAGTTCCCTATCGATCATCCTGGATCAAGACAGAATGGCTGAGGCATGGTCATCTTCTACTTTGAACCTAAAGCAGTTGTGGAACAGCCCATCTAGCAAGCCCAAGGCTGTGACCTTGATAGGAAGCAGGGGATCACCTCAACAGACTCAGAAATGGCTTGGTCGTACAAAATTCCTTCACTAGATCGGAGTAGAACCTTCACCAACTGCGATTGGTGGAGAGCCACAACCATTAGCCCCATCATAGATGACTGTGAGTCTACAAGTCCCCCAGAGTGAATTCCAGGCCCTGATCAACTGGAATGATGAACTATCAGCGGTTAAAGACGGATCTTCCACTGTGATTACTTGGACTTGCACAACGAACGAACGATCGTGTAATACGATTCCCTTGCACCATGGTAAGTTGAAATCGGCAGCGCCAAATTTTTGCTTACCCACGTGCTCACATTACATGATGCAAAGCAAAATTAAATGCCATTAAAACCTAGGGGTGTCCACCTGAAAACAAAACTGTCATCTATAAAGAAACATATTTATACATCAAATGGTGACATAATTTCGTGGACCCTCTAGAATTTTGCTAAAATATGGTTAAAGTGTGCAGCAAAATTTCGCATTTTGAATTTGCGATGATCAAACTCGTGAAGGGAGTATGGGTAGTTTGGCAAGTAGAAATTAATCAACGACATAAGCATTTTTGATTAGTCTCAGTAGGAGTCACGCAGGCGGCGGTATACCCCCCAGTAATGGCGGACGGGTGGTGACTGTGCGCCGCCCACGGCCGCGTATAGTGTTAGGGGCGATAATGTCGCCGTTCGGATTGTGTATATGATAATTGAACCAATGTTGGGTATTAATCCATTTTTAAAAAAATTAATGAAACTAAGGGGTTAACTGGGAGTGTTGTTTTAAAGGCATATAATGCGTTTATAGGTTAAAGGTTTAAACAACTGGCTTTATTTGAATGCGTAAAGTTTTTTTAAACAATTGTTACAAGTAGGTTTATTTATAGCATTTCCACTTTAAGATTATGATTATTTAAAGGTCCCGGGAAATGATGATAAACCTACTCCAATTTTTTTTGGGACAGTCCCTTCATATAAACAGGGCCTGAAAAAAGGAATACACTACCAGTGACATTCATTAGTGAAACTATTTCAGTCAGTGTCATGAATAGATTCACACCAATCACTGGGGAAGGGAGAAATTTCTATTACTCTCTGAAAAAATCAAATAGTTTCACTAATGATGTCATCAACCCAACCAAATCATTGAAGCTTTTCTAGTCCATCCTTGTATACTTGACACAAACCACATCAATTCTATGGCATTTCCGGGGACCTTAACGATTTCTGAACTTGCAAATTCGCAGATTTTTGATAACTTCTGAAGGAGACATGGATGATACAGATTACGATTTATAGTAACCGGGAAGGAAGTTTTGCGACAATTTTATAAATAAAAGAAGTACTTTTTTTCTTACGCTCCGGCTCCAATCGCGAAATTACTTTTAGTAAACTTATAATTTGATTGATGTGTCTAATGGAAACGAGCTAATATTTAACAGTGATTCTTTATTGTGGTTACATAGGAAATAAATCACTTTGTTTTTACTTCTGAAAAGTGGGCGATGCGTTTTGTTTAACCCTGGAGGAACTAATTAAAAAGGTGCTACACGTTTCCGGCTCCATTCCCGAAATTACTTCTTTAGTAAGCTAATACCATTGTTGATGTTTTAATTTAATTCGAGCTAATAATGAGATGTAATCTTTGTTGTTTGATTAATGAAGATAAATCTCACCTAATGTAAGAAACAGTGACCGTGCCACTTCATTTAAAGATGAAAAAGGAGAAAGGCCGGATTATAATGTTACATGCTAACCATGTGCTCAGTGAAGGTATAATAAATGTTCATAATGTTTTAGTTAGTTACAAGGCAAAGTGCAGAGCCTTCATGAGATCATTATTAAACATCTATTAAAAGTACATTTCGTGATTCCAGCACCTTTTCTTTTATTCATTGTTCACTAGATACCATTGAGAAAAGCTTATTCACAGAATTTTAGTTGATTCCGATCTTGCGGTTTTGTGTTATGAGCAATTGCTTGTTTCTCACGGTCCCATAGGCCATTGTGCTGTAATTTCTGTCCGTTTCTTACAGATACGACCAAGTTTGCACGAAAGATTAGGTACACATGGACTTGGGGTTCAGATGATATGAAAATCTTTCACGTCGAGGGACGAGGTTGTGGATCACGAGATACCCCTTTAATATAAAGATACATTACGTTTTATACTAAAGGATTAGTCTTATTTCTCACTGCATATATCCTGTGTAATTGGTCAAGGCTATTGACTGCCTTCATAGCAGCAGGGGTGTAAACAGAGTTTCTATCTGGAGCTAAGGCGACTCAAAAATGTTATGGTTATGCGGATCGTGATATATATTAACTACAAATAAGTTCAATCACTGCATTGCGAGAGCTCTGGTTTAATTGGTTAGTAGCTATCAGTAATCAAGGTAATATCAATCATGGCCATTTTTTAAAACTGGCCATGATTTAAAACTTACATCGTATTAAAATACGATGTAAGTCGCTTGTAACAATTATATGTTAGTGTGTGTACAAGACAGGTCTCATCGCTCTTAGATCCAGATATGATTAGAACCCAGTTGACTGCTTAATGGATTAGTGATAGACAAAAGCAAGTTTCTTGCAAAGACAATCTCACATTTTTTTAAAAATTCTCCAAAAGTGCGTTATGTCGTTAAAAGACGTAAATGATATAGTACCCAAAATGCTCCATCCATGCATTGAAGATACTACTGTAACATCTAGGTTTAGAAGAGATTCACGTATCACTGCGATTGTGGCAATTGGAGATGATGGAGAACATCAGGATTGTGAAGCTAATGCCATAGAAGATCAAACATCGAAACATGTGCAAGATCTTCGAAAGGACTCTGAAGAACCACTCAAATACTCAACAGAATTTATCCTTCGTCCTTATTTGTTCGCACTGGGATGTGTCGGAATGTATTTTGGAGATTGGAGGCAGGAGACATCCAGATGCAAAAAAGCATTCTTTATATTGCACTGGCTACACGGTGTCTCTCTTGTCATTATGCACTGGAGTTCTCTCATCAAGCTGTTACAGTATTTGTTGGGTTTTCCTTCAAACCCATTTGGCTTTGTTCAAATGGCAGGGCAGTTTATAACCGGATTGTATATTCCACTGATAATAACCGCATGTCAGAGTGGTCGTCTTACCGCGGGCGCTTTCAAAGATTTTTTGCCTCATTTAATAATGCACAAAGTCTCTGCATGAAAAATAAGCCTAAAGCTTGTACTGCGAAGAACTTCGTTATGAATCTCCGTTGCCGCGATATTTTGCCTGGGGTTGGCTCTCTGTAGCCAGATCTTCGTGGTTGATTGAAACTTACGTACACATAGTGGCGCAAAATGTGACCGTAGTAGAAGCTGTTCATCACAACACCTGAATGAAACTTCCATTTTTATTGCTTGACTCTTCATGCGTTATACGTTCCCACTTTGTCGGACTGGAATCATCTGTGGACTTGTTTTTTGTTGAAGAAAGAGGTCTTTTCAGTATCTCAACCCAATTAGCAAAATATGTATGAATCGGCTCACATCAAGATAATACAAACGAGATGTAGTGTTTCAGCGAGGGGGCGACCTTGATCACGCCAAGCCATGTGTAAAGTTCTTAAGATGCTGATGACACTTTTAAACTTTCCTCTTATTCAATTCACGGACTTGGTTCCAGTCTCGTGTATTTGGGTATTGTAATCGTTGTACGGTTTCTACAGGCCTGTCATCCATATGCGATGTAATTATGATCATTACAATCAATATAGCGTCTTTATCTTATTTTAGTGCAGCCATCAACGTGCAGGTATGTTCTAGTAAAATTAATCAGTCAGCTTCCTACATGTATCGAGCTGTATCGAAAAAGACCTGAACTAAATAGATTTCATTTTGAACGTAAATGACAGTTTACGTTCTGCCATGAAATAATCACATTACGCATTTGGAATCATAACGCCTTCACTATCGCGTGTTTTATAACCAAAATCACAGAGATTATTGTCAAGATTGGGGGAAAAATATTTGACGACTTATACATACCTATATAATTATGTTCAGACAGCAAATACCACATAGCAGTGTGTCGGTCCGAGACATGCCCTTCCAGAATGTTCACGATCTCCTGTCTATTAAATTATCAGAGAAGTAATAATTTAGATTTTCAAAGAATGGCATTTTGTAAACATTGACTGTAACCTGTGTGCACCCCATATGGTCTTGGCTCAGGGGTTCTTTTGAGCATATTAATAATAATAATAATAATAATAATAAATAGTTCTTATAAGGCGCAAAATCTTCAAGAGAACTCAGAGCGCCATAACAGTAAACACGTACAAATCAAACAAACAGCTATGAGCCATGAAAAGCTGACGAAAAAGGTGAGTTTTAAGCTGACATTTGAAGTCTTGGAACTTGGGGATACTGCGAATGCTGTTTGGAAGTGAATTCCAAACAGCTGACGCAGCGAAGTGAAATGAGCGTTCACCAGCTGATTTAAGGTTGACCCGTGGAAGTAGTTTCACTAAACTTTCAGATGATGAAAGGGATTGTGACAGTTGATGGTCTCGGCTAATATAGCAATTTTTTATTAAAAGAACTAGTTCATAGATTTTCAAAGAGTGCCCTCTTAATCTGCCTATGTAACATGTGATCCTAATGTGCTAGCGGGTCCTTTGAGTATTTTGGTATAACAGTCGATTTCCATTTAAAAAAAAAAAATTGTCTGTTTTCAAAGAATGCCCCTTTAATTGGCCTATTTGACACTCCACTCTCTGTACAGTGTGAGGACAGCCCATTATGACCCTTGGTTCGGTGCTTCTTTTGAAAAGATTGGGCGATTATGCATTATTTTGAGGCAGTGTAATGTGTAGATATTAATGCCAATTTAATAGCAACCGTGGCATTGGTGACTCGTGGGTGTATACCTCATATGAGGCATGTGCCAGTAATTCTTAGAACAAAGGTAGCTGCATTGGCCCAAGCATTTGGCAACGGCCGCTTTGCTAGAGAAGGAGATGAACCGTCATGGCTAGGTAATGCGTATGACACCCATGGATCGCGTTAGTAGCTTCGATAATAATACATCTAAGTGATGATGGCGTATGCGCTGGCCAGAAGCCCCTAGATGGAAGCGAAAACGCGAATGCGGCGATTCCTGATGGCAGCGTACTAAAAATAATAGGAAAGCCTTAGTCTGTTATTATGATGACAGCCCGTCATCTTTTTTTCAAATGTTAGCAGGGTTTTACATTCTGCTTTCATGGCAGGTCAAATCACCTTGACACCATGTTATGTTTCGTTTTCGTCACTGAATGTGGAATGTTGACGTTGACACATTTCTATGTGATGGTCATAAACGAAAAGTAGATATGAGATGAGAAAATGTCACCAATCCATAAGTTGTTACCTTCCAAACCATTAAATAATGCCTGGGTGGCCTACTCATCCCTCGATTTCGGTACCCATTTATACACCTTAGGTAGAGAGAAAAGTAATTGAGGTAAAGCGCCTTGACCCAAGGGCAAACAAATTGGTCACAGTGGTGCTCGAATTTTATTTTTTATTTTTTTATTTTATTACCTTTAGTGCCACTTACAAGAGAACATTTTCAAAACCGAGTGTGTGGTGCAAAAGGGTGACCCATAACAGGCACGCAGGCCCACAAAGCGGGGGACCCTCAACCACAAATCAAAAAAATGAACAAAAGATTGTAGGTACAAACGTACACATAAATAATGATAAAAACAGTAAAATCTACATAAAATTTTATAAAAGACATAAAAATCAAATCCAAAAATAGCATTTAATAAAGCACAAATATATTCACAAGACGAGCCCATACTACATAAGTACAGAATATATGTATGAATGATTAGATAGGTAATGGTCAAGAAGACCAAGATTTGAATGGGGAAGGTATGAAGATTCTGAGTTGGAGGGAGTGGCATTCCATGAATGTACATACGGGAAATAGGTCTGCCGAAAGATTTTAGTACGGGCATCTGTTTGAAAAAAGATAGTGGGAAGAGTTTGTGGATCAAATTGTGTGATGCTACAGAGAGTTACGGAAAATTAATTTTGTGATGTAAACTGATGAATGTATATTTTGAAGACATTTAAAAAGAAGGATATTATCTTTAAATTTACGGCGATTATCAAGGATGAGGAGATCGAGCTCTTTTAGACGATCCTCATAGGGGACAGAACTTCTCAGGATGAATTTGTTGCAGTCTTGAACTTTTTCAATGCACTGAGAGGCCCTTTATGGGGATTCAGATTTGACCATATTCAAAATGGTGTCGACATGAGCCAAGTAGAGAATTTTTAGGGTTACAGGCTCATATAAATATCATGACAGTGTGCCGAATCAAAACCTAAAATGCGTAGCCTTGCCAACTCATATGCTTTATATGAGTTTTCAATTCATAGTACTGTAATACTAAGTACCAATTATTAATTCTGTTTCAAACAGATTGCCAAAAATGTGAATCAACAAGCTTGTTAGTTAAAAGGGCAACATGATGATGTTTCCGGGTTTTGGACATTGTAAACAATATTTAAAAAAAACACTTTTTGGCATTAAAATCAATGTCCCAGTTAACACTCCAATTAAAGAGAGCATTAAGGTCTTGTTGCAGAGCAAGGGTCACAAATGGTTGGATTATGGTTCTGGAACATTTTGAATCATCAGCAAAAAGACCAATTGCGGTTCTTATGCCAGATGAAACACATGAGGGCATATCATTAATAAAAACCACAAAGAAGTAAGGGCCCAATATGGAACCCTGCGGGACGCCGGAGGTGACTGGCAGCCACTCGGAATAAGCACCATTAATGACCCTCTGCAGTCGACCCTCAAGATAATCATGGAACCAGGCAAAGGAGTGTGCACGATCCGGACACAACCTGAGCTTCTCCAATAAGCATAGAATGATCGACGAATGCAAATTTCTTGGAGAGTACAGTATACCACATCCAGTGTCACACCCCCGTCCTAGTTAGAATAGGTGTGAGTAAAATAAACTAATTGTGCTAATGACAAGAACCGATTGGGCAATAAAACATGCTGGCTGGCAATCGGAGATGATAGGTTCCAAAAAAGGGAGTACTTTCTTATGGATACAACGCTCAAGGACTTTGGAGACCAGGCTAAGCAGAGAAATCGGACGGTAATTTTAACGCAGCCATTGGTCACCCTTTTTGAACACAGGAGTGACATTCACACGCTTCCAGGCAGATGGAACTTTGCCTTGAAGAAGAGAAGCATTGAAAATTGACACTGTGAGAGGGGGGAGATCTCTAGAGCACCACTCACGGAGTAATTACCAGGTAATACCATCCGGTCCACTTGCCTTGCTTGGGTCCACTGTACCCGCACCTCAGAAACATCTGAGGATGGCAAAGATGAGGAAACTAAGGTTATTATATTGTCATGAACATGAGAATGAGAATCAAGCTTAATATGAACTTTATTCTCTGAACACACTGTGATGACAAAAAAATTTGTTGAAGGATTTGGTGGCTTTTAACTGGATACAGTAGAATCATTATTGTAAACCTACTGACTGGGGAATGTTACCGGGTTCCATAACCTTTAGTGTGTGGGGTCGGACTTTATCACTAGATTGTTCTCTTAAATGATCTTTTAAATCCTTTAAAAATCCAGAAAATGGACAACGAGCTTGAGAAAAAAATCGACTTTTACCTTAACGCCTGGGCAATTAAGATCCAGGATCCCTAATTACAAAATAGTTCTTTTCAAGACATTTGATATCACTTATAGCTAAAATACTAGAAGGGGCTAGGCACAATACAATCAATTCACTATATCAACATCTCAAAACTTAAAGTGTGCGTCATAAAATACAAAATTGCGATATTTCTTACCGATCCGACCGAAATTTGCACGTAGAGTTAGGTACACACGAGATTATAAAGTGAGGGTTCAATGATTATAACAATCTTCAAATTTTTGTTATGTGCAAGATAGAAGGAGGGACGAGATTGTGGAATTACGAAATGCCCATTTAAATTGTGGAGGGCTTCTTCTTAAATACAATACGCCTTGTTGATGTAATATAAGAGGAAGGAAGTTTCGTACTTAAAGGATTAGTCTTATTTCTCACTGCATATATCCTGTTGTATTTGGTTAAAGGCTTATTGACTGCCTTCATAGCAGTAGGGGTATAATGTAACAGAGATCCTATCTGGAGATAGGGCCACTCAAAATATTATGGGAGCGGATCGTGATATACATTAACTACAAATAATTTCAATCAATACATTGCGAAAGCTGAGGTTTGATTGATTAGTATTCTGGTATATCAATCATGGCCCAATTTAATACGACTGTAAGTCGCTTGTAACAATTATGTGTTAGTGTGTGTATTATAAAACAGGTCTTATCACTCCTAGATCCAGATATGATTAGAACCTAGCGGACTGCGTAATGGATTAGTGATTAAAGAAAGCAAGTTGCGCGCAAAGAGTTCCAATTTAAGGACGTTATGTCGTTAAAAGACGTAAATGATATAGTACCCAAAATGCCTCCAGCATGCATGAAAGATACTACTGTAACACTCTAAGTTTAGAAGAGATTCGCGTATCACTGCGATTGTGGCAATTGGAGACGATGGAGACAAGAACATCAGGATTGTGAAGCTAATGCCATGGAAGATACATTTCGGCAGCAGAGGTTTGCAGATCTTCAAAATGATTCTGAAGAACCCCTCAAATGACTTCAACAGAATTTAGCCTGTCCGTAATCTGGGTCGCACGTGGGGTGGTCGGAATGTTATTTTGAGATTGGAGGCATGAGACATCCAGATGCAAAAAGCGTTCTAATATTGCACTGGCTGTACGGTGTCGGTCTTGTGATTGTGCACTGGATTCTCTCTTCAAGCTGGTACAGTTTCAGTTGAATTTTCTTTTCAAACCCCTTTGGCTTTGTTCAGATAGCAGGGAAGTTTATAACCGGATTGTATATTCCACTGATAATGACCGCATTTCAGTGGTCGTCTTACCGCGGGCGCTTTCAAAAATTTTTTGCCTCATTTAATAATGCACAAAGTCTCTTCATGAAAAATAAGCCTAAATGCACTGCGAAGACTTCGGTATGCCTCCTTTGCCTCAATGATTTTTTGCCTGGGATTAGCTCTCTGTAGTCAGGTCCTCTGGAAAACTTACGTAAACATAGTGGCGCAAAATGTGACCATAATAGAAACTTTCATCACAACACCTGAAACTTCCCTTTACTTCTTGCTTGCTCTACACGGTTCATACGTTCCCACTTTGTCTGCTGGAATCTACTGTATGGATTGTTTTGCGTAAGAAAGTCTTTCAGGATCTCAACCAATTAGCAAAATGTCGTTTGAATCGGCTCACGGCAAGTAATACAAACATGACATGTAGTGTTCTCAACGAGTGGCGACTTAACCACGCCAAGCTGTGTAAAGTTCTTCAAGATGCTGATGACACCTTTTCACCTTTCCTCCTTCTTCAATTCATGGGACTTGTTTCCAGGCTGTGTATTTTGTTATATGTAACCTACGTTTTGTACGGGTCTACACAATGTCTCTCAGTATGGATTGTAAATTCGACCATTCAATCAATATAGCAATCTCTATCTTATTTTATGCAGTCATCAACGTGCAGGTATGTTCTCGCAAAATAAAACAGTCAGCTTCCTATGCCTATATGCAAAAAAAAGACCTAAACGCAATAGCCGCTATTCTTCCCCAATGGTTGTCCGAACTATTAACCGCAGATTAAAACCAGAGTTAGTCCTACCTGGGTGGACCTTTTCGTCTTTCAACATACTAAGAAAGTTTAAACTAACGGGTGAAAAAATTAGACCGATTCGGCCCATCAATGAGGAATTTTCTCACTCCGTTATGGCACACTTTCATAGTATGTTGAAAGGAAAAAAGTACACCCCCATATGACGTTTGGTTTAGTACTTCTTTTTAGAAGATTTGGCGATCATAGCAATTGCTTTAAGGCAGAGCAATTTGTAGATATTTAAAGAATGTCCATTTAATCGGCCCACGTGACATTTTGTACAATTTGCATACACCCCATATGAGGCAAGCACAAGTAGTTCTTCTAACCTAGGCTAGCTGCAATTGGCCCAAGTATTTGGTAACAGCAGGCCTGTGATAAAAGAAGGAGATGAAACCGCCACGGCTAGGTAATGCGTCTAAAACCCATGGCATCGGTAGCCTTTGGGAAATATTATAATCTAAGTGCTGATAGGCATGTGCACTTGGCCAGGAGCCACCCAGATATGCAATGGTTTTTGGGGCTGTGTTGAGTAGGTGTTGTTTGGGGTCTAGGGCGTATAGGTGCACCTGGCTACAGAGCGCATAGCTCTGTAGCCATGTTGAAGGGTATTTTGTACACAGTAGCATCATTTTTGCAGCGAAGTTTGAGAAGTGGTGAGTTATAATTACATCGATAATCTGTATTTTTCATATTTATTTGTATTATTTTTTAGCCTATCTTCTTGGAAGTCCAGGCCCTTCAACATGAACAGCTCTGTGTATAAAACTCCATCTCCCCTATCATGTATATGGATCTTCATGGGGTGCCAAGGCCCAACGGGACCTCTACGCACCACCGCCGTGGCTCTGGTCTACAGCACTGCTGAATACGCCGCCCCAGCATGGTGAACAGCTCTCACACAAAAAAAGCTGCCCACAGTACTCAACGAGACCTTGAGAACCATTCCTGCTTGCTCCGTTCCTACTCCACTGACTTCCTACCAGTGCTTTTCGTCATTGCACCTGCAGCACTCCGTAGAGAACACCACACGCAAAACTAGTGAATAAGGGCCATGATGCACAACAAGCACCCGCTGAATAACACTGTCAAAGAATCAATCGCACCAACTCGGTAGACAGAGGACTGCGCTCTCGCGACATTCAACATCTTACAGATCATGGATACTGCATGGGCTTGATACTCCAGACCAGAACAACTCTCTTTTACCACCTAAGACAGAACTACCACTGGCAGTAATCTCCCACGCAGGAATGGGTCACCTTAAACCGATTCGGTCGCTTCAAAAGCAATATGCACGATGAGGCGCGGCCATCGCCAGCCTGCCAATGTGGTTCTCCATACAGGAATTTCAAGTGACATATTATGACCATATGTTTACCAAACACAGACACACGCTCAATGGCGAATTCCCATAGGGAAAACACGTAAATCGCGTGTTTTTGTAAGTGCGTTCAATTTGTTTAATTTTATTTCACTTTCTTACGATGGCGACTTCTATGCCCACTTCACCCAAGATAAATGTCTTCGGCGCCTTTTGTCTCGACAAAAATGCAAATAAAACAGCAAGCGTGTTATGCCTGTATATAAAGACGATACTAATAGATTATGTTTGAACTAAATGACCGTGAAAACTGTCAGGACTTGAATCACATACGCCTTAGAATCGACTTCTTTCACTATCGCGTGTTTTAACCAAAATCACAGAGATTATTGGTTAAGATAATGATAATATAGAGTCATTGGATAGATTGGGTGAAAATATTAAAAGACATTGCCAAAAAAAATATTTAACGAATTTTACATAACTATGTTCAAACAGCAAATACCAACCAGCAGTGGGTTGTCGTTCCGAGACATGCCCTTCCAGAATATTCACGATCTAGTGTCTATAAATTATTAACAGAAGAGTAATTACACAGATTTTCAAATGAATATCCTTTAGATCCTTTATAATTTGGTAACTGTGTGCACCCCATGCATGATGCAAAAACCTCGGTTCGACAAAATTGGGCCTCTCTTTCTGGAAATGTCCTCTTGTGTTTTTAAAATGAAAAAAAAGGATATTTTTATGTCGACATAATTTACTATAAAAACAAACTAAAATTCATGCATGAGACGTATATCACATCTAGAAAAAATTATGGTTATGATTGAAGCATAAAGCAAATAAAACAGGGAAACCCTAAATTAATCTAAATAACATATTAAAAACACAAAAATACAAAGAACAAAGTGCAATAAAAAGAATTTGTTATTATTTGACAAATAAAAAAAAAAATAATTACTGAATGAAATAAAAGTAGATCAAACATCAATGAATTATAAGAACGAATAAGTCAAATTGATACACGGTTAGAAAAACAAATCGTTTTTTTTTTAATCTTAAGATAAAAATGGGTTGAAATACCGGTGTGAAAGCCGATTAGTCCGGTAGGAGCCATAGTCCGGGCTGTATAGATAGACGATAACGGAATAAAGCGTGAAACTAATGTGCGTAAAGAGTCATTGAAAGTGATTGCCCTCATTGTTCACATGTTCCCGGACTAGGAGTACGGCGGACACACACGCGCTTACTTCTACACCGGAATCCCAGTGCCAGATTCTACAGTAAGCTACTGTGCATGCGTAGAAGTAACAATTTACTGTATTTAATAGATTCTTGAACATTTTAATGACTTTAACAACAAAATATGTGTTTTCTTCACATACATCGATAAAAGTAAAACTCAAAAACTTCTCTTCATCATAACGGGAACACATTCATCTTGATGGTTGTTGTTCTTTAACGGTAGAATACCGGCAGCAGGATTCCGTTATTTACCATTTAAACAATGGGAATTTTAAACAGTGTAACAGAGTTTCTATCTGGAGATAAGGCCACTCAAAATGGGAAAGCGGAAAATCGTGAGTATATTACATTAACTACAAAAAGTGCATTCACTGCATTCCAGAAGCTGAGGTTTGATTGATTAGTAATCTTGGTAATATTCAATCATGGCCAGTTTTAATACGAAGTGAGTCGCGTGTCAATCATATTTACTGGTCATACATGATAGGTCCTTCCTCACTATTAGATTAAAAAAATTTTCAAATATTATTAAAAGTAAGCTTCTGGCAAGGACAATCTCAAGAACATTTTACAGACAGTCGCCAAAAAGTGTAATATGTTCGTTGAAAGTATGTGCCAAACTGATACAGTACCCAAAATGCCCAATCCATGCATTGAAAATAATACTGTAACATCTACGTTTAAAATGATCGCTTATCACTGCGATTGCGGTTATTGGAGGGACGATGCAAAAAATCAGGATTGTGAACCCTGAATGGCAGGACGGCCAAATTCGGCACGGTGTGCCAAGAGTGCAGACTTCAGAAAGACTCTCAAGAACCTCTCAAATATCAACAGAATTGTATGTCTTCGTCAGTTCTGGTCCATTGGGCACATGTGTCGGAATGTATTTTGGAGATTGGAGGCAAAGAGGCATCCAGATGCAAAAAAACATTCGTCATATTGGCACTGGCTGTACGGTGTCGGTCTTGTGATTGTGCACTGGATTTCTCTCATCAAGCTCTTACAGTTTCAGTTGAGTTATCTCTCCAGCCCCTTTGGTTTTGTTCAGAAAGCAGGGCAGTTTATAACTGGACTGTATATTCCACTGATAATGACCGCATTTCAGTGGTCGTCTTACCGCGGGCGCTTTCAAAGATTGTTTGCCTCATTTAATAATGCACAAGCCTCTGCATGAAAAATAAACCTAAAGAAGCTGTTAGAATACTGCGAAGACTTCGATATGTCTCCTTTGCCTCAATGATTTTTTGCCTGGGGTTAGCTCTTTGTGACCACATCCTCGTGGTTGAAATTTACATAAACACAGTGGCGCAAAATGGGACCGTAGTAGAAGCGTTCATCACAACACCTGAAACTCTGTTTTACTTCTTGCTTGCTCTACACGGTTCCTACGTTCCCACTTTGTCTGCTGGAATCTACTGTATGACTTGTTTTCTATTGAAGAAAGTCTTTCGGGATCTCAACCAATTAGAAAAATATCGTCTGAGTCGGCTCACAGCAAGTAATACAAACATGACATGTAGTGTTCTCAGCGAGTGGCGCCTTGACCACGCCAAGCTGTGTAAAGTTCTTCAAGATGCTGATGACGCCTTTTCACCTTTTCTCTTCATTCAATTTACAGGACTTGTATCCAGTCTGTGTATTTTGTTATATGTACTCGTTTTGTACGGTTCTACAGGCATGTCATTCATATGGATTGTAATCATGGGCTTTACAATCAATATAGCGTCTTTGTCTTATTTTAGTGCAACCATCAACGTGCAGGTATGTTCTCGCAAAATAAAATAGGAAAAAGCTTCCTATGCCTATATGCAAAAAAGACCTAAACCAATAGGCTGATATTCTCAAAGGGAGTCCAACTCTTGACCCAGGTTTAAACCAGGGTTAGTCTTATAAGAGTGGACTTTTTTCCCTTTCAACATACAAGAAATTTTCAAATAACGGGTGAGAAAATTAGGCTGATTCGGCCAATCTATGAGGAATTTTCTCACCCATTGCGACACACTTTCATAGTAGGCCTATGTTGAAAGAGAAACAAGTCCACTCATGTAGGACTAACCCTGGTTTAAACCCGAGTCTAAAGTTAGTCTCCCTTTGAGAATGCCAGCAATAGATTTCATTTTGAACGTAAATGACCGTTGTAAACTGCCATGATTTTTGAATCGCATTACGCATTTAGAATCAACTCCTTCACTATCACAGAATACTTGTCAAGATATATAGAATGATATAGATTCATAAAAGATTGGGTGAAAAAAATTACAAGGTATGCCAAAAAATATTTGAATTTTACATACCTATAGACCGTATCCAATAGCCAGCCATGTTGGTGGACAAGATAGACGCATTCCAGTACTACAATACATTCACCTGTCAATGATCCTGTGCAATCGCGTGTAACACGTGACCCTAATGGGTTAGCGGGTCCTCTGAATATTTTGGTGATCATAACAATGGATTTTCATTAAAAAAGAATGCCTCTTTAATCGGCCTCTTTGACATATGACATTTGTGTACACTTTGAGTACACTCCACTTGGTTCACTGCTTCTTTTGAGAAGATTTGGCGATCATAGCAATTTGTTTGAGGTAGAAGCAATTTCTAGATCTTTGAGAATGCCCATTTAATCGACCCGCGTGACGTTTGGTTTCAATCGCCTTTGACTTTAACAACTGGATCAATTAAGATCGAAGATCCCAAATTTACAAAAATGTTATTTCAAGACATTTATCTAAACTACTTAGGAAGAGTTAAGCCCAATACAAACAAGTTCAACCATATCCACATCTCAACATTAGGGTGTGCGTCATTAAAAAAATTGGCATTATTGCTTTAAGGCTCTGACTGATAAATGACTATTTGGCACTTTACCACTTATCATATTGATTACAATTTATAGTGCCCACACGTACCGCTGTTTGCCCGCAGTTGAGACGTCAATATTTGATACCAATGTAATAAGAACTTACATGGCCTGGACCGATTTTAAGAGGAAATCCATTTGATTGGCAACTGGTTTTAATAACAGATGATGTGTTAAAGAGTACAGCATTTATTTATTCACATGTCGAAGGGCGGTTCTCCCCTTATAGTCTTATATATAATTCCAGAGGCGAGCGACTCTGTGCATCAAATAGAGGAGATTGTAATCGGAAACACGAGAAAATTTCTTAGATAGCATATAGTTGTTACCGGCTGTTTGAAATTTGAAAGGACTATAGCTCAAATTTTGCACTGACCTTTCATATTAGCTCATATTGTGCATTTTAGTGACAATTATGTCTAAGCATAAGGGCCAATCTTTGAGAGGCACTGTTTTCCGACACATTTCATGGCAATCAAACCTAGTCACACTTGTATATAATTGCTGTAAAATTGTTTTGCATTGTAATTGGCATGCACCAATACAGTAGACCAACGACTTTGCTATTGTCCACGTTCCTTGGTGCGCAATATATATCTGTAAAACGTGCTGCTCTATGCTGCACAGATTCCACCTTCTGTATAAGTCCCATGTTACTGTTGTAAAGCTTTACGTTGCCATTGGCAACGAAGCACGGTGGTGGCCACAATTACAGATCGCGCGCGATGAGGCAATTTGGTCATCATCACGGCTTAGAATAGCCTAGGAAAGCATCTTGGCCATCTCTGCTCTTCTGGGCACATGCCTTCATCTTAATCAATAGAGAACAGTAAAGACTAATTCCCACAACAATACGATATGCTTAAAGGGGCATTTCGTGATCCACAGCCTCGTCCCCCCGACTTACCTAAAAAATGTTGAGATTTGTATATCATCTGAACCGTTAGTCTTAGTAATCCACGTGTGCCCAATCTTACGTGCAAATTCGGTCGCATCTGTAAGAAATTCGCAATTTTATATTGTCTGTCCGTAAACGGACAGAAATTACAGCACAGTAGCCTATGGGACAGTGGGGAACGAGCAATTGCTCATAACACAAAACCGCAAGATCGTGATCAGCTCAAATTTTTAGAATAAGCTTTTCTCAAGGATATCTAGTGATCAATGAAAAACAGAAGATGCTGAAATCACGAAATGGACCTTTAATATAATGAAAGTCAGTGCAGACGATTTATTTGAAAATCGCACCAAAGTACAGAGCCAGCATTTTGGTCATCTCATGCTCCTCTGGGTACGTGCCTTCGTAAAGGATTCGTTTTAATCAACATAATTGTTGCAGTATGAAATAAACGGGTAACCTGGACATGCCAAAATAGAAATGGAGGCTTAGCCAACTGCACGTGTGAGATTCTGGCCCGATATCATGGTCCAGGGCCATAAGCAGTCAAATTATCTCATAAAGCAGCTATTCACTATTTTCTACTTCAATCGCCGACCCTGATGTTTTCATTGCAATCCCTAACCCAAAGATAAAATAATAATGAATTAAAATTTTACCCCTGGAGTGGGAATCGAACCACGTCTTTCGGATTACACGACTAGCGCCCACAGACGAACGCCACACAATCCAAGTAGGCAGAAAATCGATCTTTTGTAATTAACGGAATAAGGCGCACATATAATTAGAGAATAAAGGTATGATTTTGGGAACCGGTGCTCTCTTTACGACGAATTGAAACCAAGGCGATACCATTATTTTAAGTGGAAGAACGAGGCCGGGCCGAGTTCCTCCACGCAAAAATAATGGTGTCTACCTATAGTAGGCCAGAAATCTACTATAGGTTAATGTTGTTTGTCTTTCATTTTAGGCACACGCAGCCATAGAGTACCTACAAGATTACAGTGGGACAGGAGAACATGACGAAGGATTCCTATTGCAGGTAGGAAGGAAAGTTGAGGGTTTATAGGAAACAGAGGGTCAATTATGCCACTGGCAATTTTACGTTTATCATGACCATTTGGTTTCATATCTGCGCAGTCTCTATTGGCAGTAATTCGCTACTCCCGGGCAAGGTGTTGTGTCAAATCGCAAATTTGAGATGTGCTCCTGGAGATGAGGAAACACATTATGTTTTTTCATCTCAAAATGGAAGCCATATTATGTTAACGGAATAATATGTGCTCCGTAAATGTATTACTTTAAGTATTACAGAAAAACCTTCTGCCGGCTGGAATTGTTTGGCGTACTGGTGTCAGTGGGTTGTAGCCTTAAGTTATGTAATGTGTGAGAGATAGATGATTATTACAAATTAATCAAAATTAATAATTCACTGCCTTGTGTGAGGTTTTTAAACCCACCCAGGAAACGAAATCAATGCGGATTCTATTGTGATGTTTTAAAAAACGATATTATAAGGGTGGAAACGTGGAAATCTTTTGTTCGATCGAACCATGAACATGAGAATTCCATATTTCAATTACAAGCACATACCTCGACCATGGCAGCTTAACCTGCATTAACACACTCTGTTCTCCCCATACACCTTCACAGATGACGTTGTTTCTATCCAAGTTAAATGGGACACCCATTGCCTTCACGTTATGGAAGATGCTACCAATCACTAAAGAGTTTCTACTCACGGTTAGTCAAGAAGTTTTAAAATTATCGTCGCTTTCTTAAAATATTTCAGAAAACAATTAAAAAGTTGCGTTTTCGCAACTATTCCACTCATGTCTAAGAGTTATTTTTGCACACAATTATGTTTCAGTTGTGAGCACTCTTTTTTAGTAAAAGTATCAAATAGGAATAAAAGTATGAATTTTCTATATAGTGTTTCTAGTTAACCTTTGGCTGGTAATATTTAAATATTTTTGCAAGGATTTAACTAGTCACAAAACGGTTACACATGAATGTCATCTTAAGTTTAATCTTTGAAATTACTAACAATAATAACGTGAAGGTGATTCCACATTTTTCTACACACAGGTAGCTGGACTGGTGCTAACGTATTTCTTGGTTATCTACCAGACAGTGTGATTGACTGAAATTTGAGCAGTTGGGTTGGTATTTCATCAATACCATCAACAACATCCGAAAATGATGCCATGTATGGTTCAGATGTATACGCTTGAGTACTACAAATTGCACTCCACTTTTCTTAGTTTGCCAATATTCAACAGAAAAGGCATGCAAATGCATTTAATTTACAAGAAAAGCTAGGAAACACGTGATTGTGTTAGAGGAACATCTTGAATTACTTTAATTTCCACTAGCATTTGTGTAACCCCTGTTCAACGGTATTCGGAACGTTGCAGTTTCTAGTGGATATGTAGAAATCTTTGGGTACCTCAATGAAACAATGCCAAGCCTCAGTAGCCTTTATGTTCCATGACATTGACTATGCTGCAGTGTCTGTGTTAGAGTTGGTTATTTATCACGTGTTTGGGTTACGTGAAAAATAACAAACTATTAAACATATGATTAGGAGCATTAAAGTTCTGTTTCATGTACGAATGTGTTTTCACCAAAAAGGGATTCAATCGCAATACAATACTCAAACACTCGGCAGGATACTAAAATTAAAAGCAGACATATCATATATTCCATTTTAAATTATTTACAATAAAGCTATTATATGAGAGAAAGTGTTTAAAAAACAAATAATGTCGTTGGTTTAGTGGAAATCTATTGATGCAACCTTGTCAATGGTGTTTACTTATGGCCTAATGGAATGCAACTTTATATAGATTGCATTAATAGGTGTTCATTTTCCAAAATCGGTTGGTTTATTTTGCAAACTAGTCTCTCTAAAAGACACTAGTTTATGCTCCAGAAATACATTGGATTTATGCCTGAAAACATAATTTGAGCGTCTCATCCAACAGTGTTAAGTTGCTGCTATTTTTTCCTGTTTCAAGTCTGTACATCAACCAGCATGAACTGGCCAGTAACTGTCATTGCTGTAACAAAATATCTGAACACCTACAACCGCCGGACAGCTTACGGCTGTGTATCGATACCAACCCTTAAGCTTCTTGTACCATGTATAGATATACGACAATAATGAAAACGAATTATACAAAGTATATTTATTAGATTAGTATACACTTACTATAGTATGAGAGGTAAGAGGAATTATTTTAAAGGCCACAGGTAAAAAAGTTTATGATACTCATGCAATATATAGTAATGTAGCTAGTAAATAAATGTTGACCTAAACTATTTCACATCTAAGATAGCTTGGATGTTGCAAATTGAAGAATCAGGATCAAAACACCAGCAATTATTTCATTAAACGTTGTTATGTGAACATAACTTACCTTTAACACTGCAAAATATAATTCCTTATCACAGCATTAGAGAAATAATGCATTCTTATATCGATGCACACAACACAACACAACAAGTTTTTATTTTGTCATCAAAAATGGGCCAACCTTGTATTAAGATTAGCGCAAAACGGATTTGACATCCTGGCTAACAATGGCATAAGTCCTTCAATCATTAACAGACTATTGTATAGCTGAATGCATCCGTTTCTAAGCCGATTCTGTACAGGAACTTTGTACCATGGTCACAATATGTTTTGTAATGGCAAAAAAAGGCCTAGTCTCTGCATGGCCGGGGATTGAACCCCACATCAATATTACATCGTCTAAATATGCAAAGAGTCTCGCGTAATTTGAAATCTACTATAGTGTCATGAATTTGCCAAACAAGTTCTCTGGAATGTAAATTCTCATGTTTCATTTAACCTGTATAGTGGAGGCCAAATTATTAGCTTAGGTCAATGATGTGTAATGTCCATTAAACCTGTCTTTTACAAAGACAGTGATACAATGAATTGTAGTGTGGTAGTGTGATATTCTAACTGAGCATTCAAGTACAAATTTACATATAGAAGTATCTGTCAGGCAGTCCTACAACATCCTGATGTTTTGGCCTTTGAATATGGCTTATTCGTCGCTTTATCACTTATCTCTAAGTTGTCGTCATCTCGTCCGCTCATCTCGCATTGCCTATGCCAAATCACTACTGTATGGAATGTCTGCCAGAGATCGGAATAAACTACAGATATTGCAAAATAAAGCAATCAGACTGGTGTTCAGATCTGATAGAAGGGCACCAGCTACTCCACTCCTTAAAGAGTTCAATTGGCTACCGATCAGTGAACGTGTTGTCTTTAAGCTTATGCTTCTTACCTACGAGGGCATTTTCTGGACAATTGCCACCATACTTGTCAGAATAGCTCTCTATTGGCATACTCTTGGCAGGCCAACCTTGCCGTCCGAAGATGACAAGACGCTCCCGTACAAAAAGATCAGTGGATGACAGGGCTTTCAGCATTGCTACTCCTAGCCCACGGAACTCTTTGCCCATCGCTGTTCGCCACTTCGGGTCCATTGTTACTTATAAGAAAGCTCTAAAATTCCACCGATTTCCTCAGAATTGAGCATGTCCTTAAATTGATATATATATTGTCTCACATTACTTTTCTTATAAATGTTTCTCATGGTCCATCACTCTTAAATCTATAATATTGTAGCGGCACCGGGAGCGGCCCGGAGGACTTGCGGGTAAGTTGCAAGGTACAGAACCTTGCGCTCCTTCTGAATGACGCACGTGACTCGGTAAATCAGTTTCTCAAGTATTTTATTACAACCAGCCTTCACCTCGTCGTCAGGTTACATCACAACGTCAAGTACCTATGGTAGTGATACAGGAAACTGACAATTTTCCTTGCTAGTTCCTACTACCGCGTGGGTGATAGATCACGCTGGGCGCCGACGCGCTGATTGGGCAAGTACATGACATGACTTGCATAATTAGTACTGACGTAATGGAAATTAATTTGTAAGCAGAGGGCGATGGATAACCATTAATTGGGACATTATTTGTGACAAAATAATACACTAAGAAAATACAGGCTAACTTCCAATCCCGTTTCACAGCCCCCTCCCCAGATTGTGCCGTCTAGGCACACAGACGTATGTAAGTTCAGACGGGATTGGAATGCGCACCGAAACTGCCTACTCTTAATCCTATACTACAATCTTCTTTTGACGCCACAGCAGTCAAGCGTAGTCATCGCTCCATTCAGGTGTTGTCATCACAGCAGTCTAGTGTCGTCATCGTACAGCCCGGTTCGCCTTGGTCAAGTATTGCAGGATATCCCACCAGTTCAGTGTCGTCATCATCCAACATGTCGCAACGCCTTGCCGCATCCAGTCCCGTGGTGTGAGCGCACTGTGTGTTGGACCCACCTTCACCATCATTGCCATCAACAAGCCCGTCTGCAATGTTTCGACGAGCACTCACGACAGTGTGCAGCTTTGCTGTACTTCAGTATCGCTCGGGACGCCGTCGTCTCTCTCACACATACGGAGTTCTTTTCAGTGACAAACGATTTTAGTG